>CABFOQ010024346.1:0-12073 GCA_900660455.1 Gephyroberyx darwinii
ACTTATGTGAAGGGGAATGAACATAGACCCATTGTGCTTAATTATAGTGTGTTTGACAGCACAGTGATGATGAATCATAAACTAAATCTGGGGCCTTAGTAGATTGACATATTAATCATTGCTTCCAAGACAGACACCCTTATCTGCCAGAGGCCAGTGATACTGCTGAACATCCTTGGATTTATCTGCTAGGTTTGAATTCAAGAATACAAACTAAAGATGGACAGGTTTCCAAGTTTTCCATGGCAGATTAGCAGAGTTTGTGGTTATGCTTTGCCTTATTGCTGGGGGAATGACTCGTTTTAAGAGCTTTCTAGAGAAAACATCCCATTGAGCTATCATTCTTATGGACTTTTCTCTCACAGTTGCATCAGGTGCCTTGAGTAGAGCAGACTTTGCAAGGAGTCCAATGAAAACAAGAAATGTTTTTACACCTGATAAGTCTATCAGCAGCCAAAATGATGGTATAAGATATATGTTTTTCCAAATAAGATTTGCTCATGGTAATGAAATTCTTTCTACCATATACCCCAGAGTGTTATATTTCTTGCATTTCCCGAGGCTGTCAGGTCAAAGTTTCCTCTGTTTGGAAAGACTTCCAGCTTCAAATGCAGACAAGGCTAATGTTTCCGTGAAAGTGAGAATTATACTCTGTGGTGTTGATTTTACCTGACAGTGAAGCATCCTGAGATGCTTCAGAGAGGACCTTATCTTTTATCTAGCCAGAGGCTTCCCTTACCTGCCTACATAGATACTGCTTAGACCTTCCATGTACTCACCTATTATGCTTACCTGTTAAACCTGTCTCGTTGAACTCGTCTGAACTGTGGATAACTGCTGTTTTGGAGGCTTAGCGATAAGGAGATTTGGGCTCAACATGCCTGTGTACTCCAGACCAATGGGTCACAGACAAACCCTATTTGACCCTTAACCTTAGTACATTGGTTTATTGCATTAAAAGCTACTTCTGTTAGACTGAGCTGCTTGCCTAGGGGTCAGTGTTGACTGCACTGTGACTGTGATGAAACCATAAGACAACCTCTCATCCCTACTATTTATTACTATTTATTAGTTTCATTTAAAACTTTTGTTGGCTGCCTTTGTAGGACCAACCTCTGTTTGTTCACACCCCGTGACCAACATGATGACTTCTCAGCAGATTGACAACGTGCCATAACAATCTAAAATACGATGCAAAGCTGGGTATCGGTATTACGGTGCTTCCTGCTCAAATGGCCTCAGCTGGGGCCAACTAGGAGGGTGCTGAAACAGGACACCTGCACTGTCTATACAATGTTCCCTGGATGTCTTGGCTCTGAGTTGCTTCTCAGGTGTACTGCGGTAATATGGGGATCACAGAAGGACACACATGCACAAAGAGGTGTTTGATGAAGTAGAAAAACTGCGTACCAGTAGTTATGGTGCTTTGAATGAAGTGTGTGTGTGTGTGTACAATTATCCAGTGGTTCCTGGCATCATCCATTAATCACCTTGAACCAGATCCAATCTAAAAAAAAGTGATAAATACATTTCTACCAGTTGTATTGCCTCAATGATGAAGTGGCCCATTGTCTGTGCCATAGAAGTGATTGGGGCAAATTCTCATTTCAGTGGTTTGACAGTAGACTGTGAGATGTTGCAACTGAACATGAAGCCGTGTGGGCTCCTCACCTGCAAGGTGAGGCTAGCAATGCCTGTTGGGCAGATCAGACCTAGACAGGACCTTGGAAAATGAACGTGGACTGTAACATCTCCACGCACAGTGTCAGATGCATGTTTCACCTCATCATGTGTCCATTTACATGTACTAATGGGGGATTTATCTTAGACTGTTTAGTTTTCACAGGCACAGTTGGTGCTATGAATGACCTGTGGGAACCATCTGGACTTAATGGACTGCCTCAGGCCTGTGCTGGCTATGGCTCTGCCTTAGTACAAGACTGGAGGCCAGAGTCTCTGGAAATGCTTTTGTAGCCTTTTCCTGCCGTATGAGCCTCAACAACTCTTCTCCGGGGGTCCTCTGGAATTTCTTCTGAGCGGGGCATATTCACACTTCAGCAGATTTTTTTCTTGAGAGCAGACTCTCTTGGTAACCAAACTTTGTGGAGGTTCATGACAGGCAACTTTTGGGACCCCTGAAACAATATTGCTCTAGGGGCCACATCAGGATCTGCAGTGCATAAGGGTGTAATTTTTCATGTATGTGGGTTAAAAACTCAAATGTATGTTTTATAGAACAACTGATCAACAACTAGCTATTAATATTGACTTTAAAAGCAAAGCAGTCTAAATTTACAATAAGCTACAGAGCAGACAGGCATTAGGCACGTTAATGTCCTCCTCTGAGTTTGACACAAAGTTCAATTTCGGCTGAGTTAACCGCTTTTGGGTTGCTAACCAAAAATCTCCCCATTCCTCTAAAGAATCAAGCTTGATGTGAAGGATCGTGCCGTTAGGGTTAGATGGATTTCTGTGAGATGGATTTTTAAAGAATGGCAACAGCGCATTTCTTCATCACATTTTCACTGTGATGATTGCAGAAGAAAACTGATTTTATCTAGCATCGCATTGGACGGCTAGCTAGCTAATATTTTATCCTATTATCTAAAACAGGGCAGCTTGATAAACTCACCTTTCTTAGAAAATTGTGATGTGATAACCTGTGCCCCTGCACTGCTCCTGGCCGCCTCCCCCTTCCTCTCCATTATTTTTTGGTAGCCAGACTTGCCGGACATTTCTTTATTAATTAATAACTGTTTAACCTGTAGTTCAGAGAACGTGCAGCAGAGGACTGAACCAAAATTTTTTTGGAAGGGAGAAGGGGGTCATAAATTGAAAAACTGATGATTTCATGATTTGTGGGTTTATTATTTTTACTCTGAAGCATCAGATTCCATTTTGTTAGATTTACAGTGTATATTATATTCATGCATACATCCTACTGGATGTCATCATCACCTTTCACCCCATTAGGAACGGTGTTGATAGCAGGACACCTCTATCCCTGTTCTCATCCTGTGAACGCACCACTCTCTGCTCACAGCAGTTCCTTTACCTGCTGCACAGTTGACTGTTCTTTAACCTCTGCTATTGCTTTCTTGCTTCCCAAGAGGCAAGACAGAACCTGTCCTTTATTTCAATTGCTCAAAAACAGTTTTGAGTCCCACAGTCAAAATAACTATGCAGATTTTAAAGAATAAATAGGCTAAATGGATGTTTGCTATGTTACAAAAGGCCTATTGCTAATCTGAGTATTGAGTATAATACACTATGATTGGCAATGAATTCACAATAATCACCAAAGACCACTTCTATACGTTTTTCTCCCTATTTAAAATGTAGCATCAGAGTTAACAACCATAATAATTTTAGCTATGTATTGAAGGTTGACTAAAAGTTACATTAACAGCTACATTAACACTATTGGCTGCAATTTCATTTAAGGGTTTATTGCATTAATGGCATGTTTTTATTGTTACAAATGTAAACAGAAAAACTTTCCATTAATGTATTAAAGGCAAGGCAAGTTTATTTGTTTGGCAGCTTTCATAGACAAAGGCAATTCAAAGTGCTTCAAATAAATACAGAATAAAATAAAATAGATAAAGATAAAAGATAAAAGATAAAAGATAAAAGATATGATAAAAGCAAAAGTCAGAAATGTGTTTTGGTCCTAGACCGTTAATCGATTTGTACGCATGCAGCAGTAGTTTAAAGTCAATTCTTTGACAGATCTGAAGCCAGTGCAGCGACCTGAGAATAACCCTCATTTTGTATTCACATGTTCCCATTCTACTTTTCTTTGCTATATTATTTTTCTATTTGCAGCTGCAATAAATCAATTTCCCCATGGGAATCTTTCGGCAGGGGGAACTATGCAAGACTGCAGTTCACTGACTACAGTTGAGCTTTCAACACCATAGTAGTAACTACCCTTCTCCGTTCTCTACACTAGCTCCCTGTAGCAGCTCGCATCCAGTTCAAGACTCTGGTGCTAGCCTATAGGGCAGTGAAAGGAACAGCTCCTTCCTATCTCCAGGCTACGGTCAAGCCTTACACCCCCGCCCGACCACTTCGCTCTGCTGCCTCGAGATGACTGGTTGCCCTGTCGCTCAGAGGCCCCTGCAGCCGATCTGCACGGCTCTTCTCTGTCCTGGCCCCACAGTGGTGGAATGAACTCCCCACTGATGTCAGGACAGCAGAGTCGCTGCCCATCTTTCGCCGCAGGCTGAAAACCCACCCACACTACCCTGACCCTTCCTATTAGCACGTGCTTATTTGTCTTCACTTATTTGTCTCATTTGTTTAAAAGTAGGTAGCTAACTTATTGCTCTTTTACCTTAGCACTGGTTATACTCTTAGATGCTTGTTTAGGAAGGAAATGCACTTTCGATTTGTGGTGACTCTTGCCTACCTATGTTGAATGCACTTATTGTAAGTTGCTTTGGATAAAAGCGTCTTCTAAATGACTGTAATGTAATGTCATGTAGTCCCCTCCAGGCTAGCCACCAAGCTCAGAGACCTTGGACTGAACACCTCCCTCTGCAACTTTTTAACTGGCAGATCCCAGGTGGTGAGAGTGGGCAGCTGCACCTCCAACACCATCACCCATAACACTGGAGCCCCCCAAGGATGTGGCCTGAGCCCCCTGCTGTACTCCCTCTACACACAAGACTGCGTGGCCATACACTGCTCCAACACCATCGTGAAGTTTGGTGGTGGTGGTTGGCCTGATCACTAACAACGATGAGAAGGCCTTCCTGGACGAGGTGGAGGAGCTGTCACTGTGGTGTCTGGCAGATAGACTCGCCCTGAACATCTGCAAGACCAAAGAGCTGGTTGTGGACTTTCAGGAGGAAGCAGCAGAAGACCTACAGCCACCCCAGAATCAACAGGGCCTGAATGGAGAGGGTGAGGCTGCACATCACAGAGGACCTGACATGGACACTACACACACATACCCTGGTCAAGAAGGCGAGACAACACCTTTACCACCTAAGACAGCTGAGGAACTTCAAGCTCTCCAATCAGATCCAGAGAACCTTTTACTCTGGTGCCATAGAGAGCATCCTGTCGGGGAGAATTACTGCCTGGTATGGCAACTGCTCCGCAAATCCCTGCAGAGGGTGGTACGGTCAGCCAGGCGTTTTTTACATTACACATTTACACTGCACATGTACATATTGACTTTCAATTACATTCATTTTTTATATTGCTATATTAATTATTTTATTTTTTCTTATATTGTAGTATCTCCTAGTTTAGCCCCCCTTTTCATTTTCTATCTCTAGCATCTCTTATTATTTACTCTTATTTTCAGATATACTGTAATTGTGTAATTGTTATTCTGTTTCAATCCCTTCCCAACACAAAAAAACATCTCCAGACCCATTGGAATTGCTGATGTTGGGGAAGGTAAGGCTTTCTAATAAACAGTTTATAGAAAATGCACAGAAATAATATTGTTTCTCAGGAGGTGGTAAGATAAGTCTTACTCAGAATCAGTTTTTCAGAAAATGTAACCTTGCACTATTTTCATTTCTTCCCTTTGAAGAGGCCTTGAATCTCCTGTGGGATTAGATCTTGTGTGTGGACCCAAGGAAGAGTAACAGGGAGTCTTAATAAAGAAATAAACTCGAAGTCTTCATCAAAAGTCTGAAAATGTCACAAATGTTGCAGAGGTGGAATGTTATCTTTTTTTCCCCAAGAATAACATTTGAATCCGATATCCTGACACTAGGTAATGGGTTCTTTGTTGCTCTAGGGCTTAGTGTGGAAATGTGTTGAACTAGAAGGGTCTCTTTTAGGTGCTTTATTATTGACAACCTCTCTTCTCCTGTAACAATGCAACAGATGATAATGGTGAATAAACAGGCTCTCTCTCAGATTACTTCTCTGTGCCTTCTCCTTCACATCCAACACAAGGGAGCAAGTAAAAATGGAGAATTCACATATAATCTATATTGAATAAAAATAAAATAAATAGTGCAATTCTCTGATGAAATAAAATGAATGATGAAAACTAAAGAAAATGCATGGAAGAATAGCAGTTTTACATCAAGAACTAATTACAAAAAGTTCACACACCAACAATGGTAAGCAAAAATACTATTAACATATTTAACATTATATGGGCTACGTCAAGTTGAGCTCCATCATAAAGTGACAGTCTCGTGCTAAGTGTCACTTACTTTTGTACTTTTAAATTAGAAAGTGTATGACAACACTGGCTTTTAAAGGTTCAAATCAGATGTTTTCACCACTACGCACACAGCGGCAGTGGTGCACTTAAACGCTGTCCATTGGTAGCTGTAGCATGTGATGACAGGATCCCACACAGGCATAGGAAAAGTTAATGAGGTGACTTATTTTGTTTTCATGAAACTCTTGGTATGAACTTGGTGTGAACAGGGATGTAATGCCAAATGACATGTTACTACCTCCAGACTAAACATTGCTTTATGAAAGGAAATGATAAGGAAGTGTTATTTCAGTGAACTTAAATGACCCTGTCTCTGGTTGACTTATAAACTGTTCTCTCAAGACCTGTCTCTTGGGTGAGTAGTGTCTTCATTTAGAAAGCTGTTGTCAGGCGGACGAGCCTTGTGGACTGGCTGCCAGGTCTGTCTCTGCTCCTGTGCTGCTCACCTCTGGCTTTAATCACTTGACACGGTGAAAACAAGGCATGACATTTGCAACCACTTTCTCCTTGTGGAAACAAGGTTTTGGATGAAGCTCATCTCAGTGTTATACTTCTGGCACTTTCCCTATTTAAATAGGCAGGTTGTGTGCACAATCTCTATTGCTAAATGTGCCGGCCTGAACGGCCTTTAAGAAGTTAAAGTTAGTTTTGAATTATACGCAACCAAACGTAGACAACAGGCGCCATAATGGACGTAATGGTCTTGAAAATGTCCAGGCATGGGCAGGCAACATGTGTTATTGGCACAGTTGCTACTGGCCTCCCCTCAGTTAGGTTGGTGTGGCGTATTGTGTCAAAAAAAACACCAATTAAAATGATCTTGTGCAACCACAGTGCTGCGGTCACTGAGGAGTGAAGGCAGGTCAGGCGTAGGATACCTCATTCTATAACTGGCCTCTTCCAGTTTCCTCGTTGAGGAGCATCTAATTGATAAATGGAAGTAAAAGCTGGATTATTGTGATAATTTAAATTGGCATCTTCACACCTTAGCTGCAAAGTTTCACACAACTTTAATAATCCTGTTCTTGTGTGCAAATTACATTTTCCTGATGTCACACAACGGGAGAACTTGTGATTTGTTCAGTATATAGCAAAATATTTTTCATGATAGGAAGACAACCCATCCTCTGGCATTTAAAATCCCATTATTGTGTAAGCAGTGCCTTTATGTACCTATGTAATATGCTATACGCTGTGTTTGCTAACGGTTCAGTTTCACATATTTTGGACTTTTTTATTCTGTACTGAAAGTTGCCAAATGTTGAATCTCCTTGAGAGTCTTGGCATTATGGAAAGAGATTGTAAAGATTGTGAGCTGCTCTACACACATGTCCTGGTGATATATTGGTGATGGGGGAGGATGTTTTTGTGTCCGTTTTAAATTCCAGAAACAGAAGAGGTATCGTGTCACTCAACTTGAGGCATAAAACGTTCCATTTCATAAATAACAACTAGCCAAGGGCTATACATCTGTTTCTGTGTAGGAGGGGACAAAAGTTAAAAGTGCCTTTGGGATAATACCCAGGATAATGTTATTGGTATGAGGATAGAGTTTCTGGTTCCAAACTAACATCACCACATGAAAATGCTCTTGATATATTGTATGTATGTCATGATGTATTTTCTCAATATGTACAGCAAGGGTCAAGAAAAGAGGAAATAGTTTTCATTCCAAGCACCTGGAATGGAGCACAAATGCATTTTGTCAATGCAGTGATGATGGCACTGGGGGCGACCTACTGATCACCCAGTGGAAAATGTTCTGCAAATATAACACAAAATAAATAGAGATAATAGAAAACATACTTAACCCCTTGATCGGGCGACCGTCACGCTCCACATGACGTCTTACATATGATGCTGGTGGTAGATGAATGACTTCCTGTGGAGGCCCATAGCAGCCGTTTGTTGAAACACACAGCTTATTAGAATCCACACAAGTGATGAATGCTGCAGGCGCAGAGGTTTGGTGTATATCTCAGACTCCCCCATTGCTTTGCAAAAACTTGTATCATCAATTTAAACTCAGGTTGTAGATGAAGGTTTTTCATTACCTGCAGTAGCACATCTTAGCAGGAATTCTCATGTACAATTTGGTTTGAGAGGTTAAATTTAAAAAAAACAACAACAACATTTGAGCAAGATGAACTACCCAGAGCTTTTTAATGGCAGCACCTCTTGAGAAAGCCTCCGGGACCAAAGAATAATACCCTCTGCTGCCTCCTCTATATGGAGCAGAATGTGATTTACATCTCTCTCTCTGCCTCAGTCATTACTCTATGAAGAAAGTTGGACATGTCGGTATGCCTGGAGAAAGGTTGAATATCAAAGAAAGAATAAGAAACTATGGGCTAGTTGAATTAGTGTAATTAGTGTACTGTAATCATCTATCATTTCATGATTATCTTTTAAATGTCTTACAAATCCAAGTGTACAACGACCAAAATTGAGCAGTTGAATTGTAATAGTGTTGTGATAAACAGACCATCTTGATAGTCTCAGCACAAACCTTACATATGTTCTTCTTTCTGTTGGTCTCTCGCTTTCTCACGTTCTTTTACTCCCAAAGAAAATGTGGTCATTAAGTGTATGTATGTGGGGGTGGGGCGGCTATGGCTCAGTGGTAGAGCAGGTTGTCCACTGATCACAAGGTTGGCGGGTCAATCCCCAGCTCTTCCTGTCCACATGTCGAAGTGTCCTTGGACAAGACACTGAACCCCAAATTGCTCCCGATGGTCAGGCCAACACCTTGCATGGTAGCTCCCTACCATCGGTGTGTGAGTGTGAGTGTGAATGGGTGAATGAGAGGCATATATTGTAAAGCGCTTTGGATAGAAGGATAGACCATTTTTGTGTGTAGTTCATGGGTTATTGTAAGATTGTAAAATTTGACACTTTCCTGTGTGGATGAGTCATAGTAAACTTTACTGTTGAGGCCCATAAAAAACAGATCTGAGATGAGATACAGAGATGCAGCAATAGGGAATGATGCACCCTCTGTGCAGTTGAACAAGTGAAGTGAAACAGATCTCCCTAATTGTAGATAGTGGCATTGAGAGAACAAATCATTCCTAATTTATAATGGGATACCAGAGGCATATACTATGCCTCCGGTATCAAGCTTTTAGGCTTGGATTGTAAAGTGCACAGCCGGGCCGGGTTAAGAGGAAGGCATGTGCAGAGTGAGTGAGGTCAAGTCAGCCTGCAGTCTCTTGGGAGTTCCTCGCCTCTCAAACCGGCAGACTCAAACTCAGAAAGTTAAAATGTTGTTGAGGGCTTGAAGCAAAAGAGGAACATCACAGTGAAAGAATTTAGGAAGAATATAGGATGTTTACAAGTGAAGCATTTCATTACTGAAGCTCATCTCATGCTACATTTGACTCCTCATGAGACTAATTCACTTGGCAACTAAAAATGTTACGCACATTGGTTTAAATGTCTCCTTCATATTGTAAACCTTTTGTTGAGCAGGATGCTTCAATTCATGCCAGTCACAATGATTTGTGTTACTTTAACTCAGCACAGAAATGCTGACCTCTATAATGAATTTAATAATAAATCGCCGGTGTAGTTATTGGCAAAATGAAAAAAATGTGCAAATGTAGAACAAGCACAGGGACATGAAATCCAACCATGAGCCTGTTCCAGTGCAAAACATTACCAATCAACAATAAAGCAGAACTTTACCTGGACTGACTTCCTCTATTGTACTTTGCTTTGGAAAATGCAATAAAAACATTTTTCTATACACCCAGAACAAATGAGAAGAAAATACACAGGACAGTGTGGGGTGTATCAAATTCAACTTCCACACACCATTTTACCCTCTCAGGGGGTTTCACGGTCAGAATAAGCAGTAGGTTATTTTTCCGTCCATCAAATTGATTAAGTATTGCTTGGTTGTTGGAGGTTTATGGATCCAATAGTGATTCTCTAGACAAAACCAAGTAAATGAAATGTGCTGACACCCATGCCAAGTAACCGAGGCAATAAACTCTCTTTACTGCGAGTTATCGTCCAAAGATATTCTGGCCTGTGCCAAAAACCTTGTTCCAACCTAAGGAGTGTTTCTCTCTCTTTGTCACTTTCCTTACTCTCTTGCTCATGAGCTTCGTATAGCCACACTCCCAACCGCTGGCCCTCTCCTCCATATTGACCTCAAGGCTGTGGGTGGTGCTGGGAAGAGGAGGGCCGCAAAAAGTTTACTTTCCAGGTACGAAGCAGCAACATTTATTATTTGGGATGGACGCTGTTAAATACTGCTGGTCATCACGATCCATCACACTGGCAGGATTAAAGGTGTCAGGCAAGCCCGTGCAGGTCCAAGGGAAATGATGTGATGATTTGATTTGATTACATTGTACCAACCGACCGATGTCCTCGTGTTTTGAATGGCTGGTGTTGAGGTTCATAATGGCTCAGGGACCTTTTGCCCACCTTCCCTCGCTTTGTATGCCAGAGACTGTTTGTCTCGAAGGCTGAGTTCCCTAAAGGATAGTGTTCTGCTGGGGGAATGATAACAACGCAACCCAAAGTGCACCAATCATGATGAACTACCGTCAACCACTGCGACCAAAGATTTAGCAGTTTTTCAGCACTGAAACATATTTGGGAAAATTCCTCACAGATTCTTCACATTTGTACACCTTCAATTAAAATTGCAGGGCTTATCAGGTGACCCTATATTGAGGTCAGAAAATTCCTGTTTGTCCAGTTTTGTAAATGCCCAGAAATGTGTATATTCATTCACATTGCAGTGAGTAGAGTACAAAACAGTGATTCATTCCTCCGATATCAAACTATTCCCAGAGGCTGGTTGATGTCACTTGCTTATATGTATTTGTATTGGCTATGGACAGTGAATAAACTTAAAGCTATAACATAAAAAATACATAATAACATTATCAGTCTGTGTCTGTCTGTGAGTCTGTGTGTTCATGCCTAAATCACCCTGTTTGCCTGAAATTGGCTTTTCAATGATTTAGAACGTTTTGGGGCGGTTACCATTTGTTTGGGCGCGTCGTATGGGCGTGGCCAGAGGTCAGCTGGGTTGTGGCTAGCTGAGGCTAGCAACCACAGTGCAGTAAAGTCACAACAACAACAACAATAACAACAACAATGGCAGAAGGTAGTAGAAAAAGAAAGAATGGTAGAGCCAAATGTGCAGCAGACTCACATTGGCATTGTTTTTTTGTCAGATTGGCTGCGTTTGCCTTCTGCTCCTTCAAATCCTGTGGTGGCTTTACGGATGCCGGTTACCTCAGCCTCAGACTAAACACTGTTTCAACATCAACAGCTCATCAAGATGAATGACAAGTGTTGGGGATGGAACTTGACCAATTGAGGGGAAGGAGGGCGGGACTAACACTTCCTGCCTCAAGGTGAAAAGTTGCATGTTGTAGCTTTAATAGGGGTCAAGTTTGCGACATTTACAGTACAGTGGTATCAAGTGCGGTCTGCTAGTGTTACTTGGACTGATCTCTGCTAGACACTTGACCTCATGACATTGTGGTCAGGATCAGCCTCCCACAAAATAAACAGTGTGCATTTAATTGCCTGTCAAAGCCAAAGCCACAGACAACCAGGAACCTGAGGGAAACATTTGCAAATTGCATTTTTTTGATTGGGAAATACGATGTTTGGGTTTTTGACTTGCTATTAAAAAAATCCCCTCAAGACAAAAAGAAAATTCTGGTTTGCTTGTGCGCTCTCAAGACGGCCCATGTTAAACTTAGACTTAGACTTAGACAGACTTTATTGTCATTCAATATACAGCAAGTGTACGTCGAAAGAAATTTCGTTGCAACAGGCTCAGCAACAGGATTAGGATATGTAAATATATAAATATATTGTGAGATATTGCAATTATGT
>CABFOQ010024348.1:0-14882 GCA_900660455.1 Gephyroberyx darwinii
ATTGTCTGTGTGTGAGCAATATGAGTATGAGTGTTTTCGTAAGTGCTGCTTTGTACTCAATTGATGTGGCATCATCTTGGCTTTCACTAGAATGTATGTCATGATCACAAAAGCTTTTGCCAGGATATGACCAATAAATGGAACAATAATGGCTCCCCACCTTCATTTCAAACAATAACTGCAGATGCGTTTCTTGGCAGAGGGGAGTGTGGAGGAAGAGCAGGGCGAGATCATTGGCCACTGGTGGCAAAACGCCCAACTGTCCTTATATGGGTGTAGGAAGTGTTTGATGGAATTTGCCGTTAAGATGAGGCAATAAGACCAGGCTGACCTGGGACAAAGTATAGCAGGGTAGAAGATCAGATCAACACATAAATGTTAATAACTCAGTGAAAATGGCAAACAAAAATAAATCATGAAATTAGATGGTGGTTAAATTAGCAAAAAGCTGTTATATAGATACATCATGATTTATTTCAGCGCCTTTTGTCGTAGATTTGGCTTAGTAATTAGATATAGTTAGAAAACACATTTCTCAATTACTCTATGTTGGCTGATTGAAGTTACTGTAATGTTATAGACAAGATGAGTAGCAAGGTGAGAAATCATTTGGCTGTGTCAGAAGTTAAAAGAATATCACCCCAAAATGAATATTTGGCCATTACCTACTCACCCCCATATCAGCTGAAACTACATGGAGTTCATATGACCACCCAATACACAGCAAGTTAGCTAGCACAGTTCCTTCTCAGCCTTCTCAAACAATTGGAGTGAGTGGGGTATATTTGGTTAGAGTTTCAAAAAGGGTATAACATGGCCGTACTGTGAGCCCAAAAGGCCTATTATTTACTTTACTAAACTTCTTCTCAGGTAGTGTGGCAACTGAAACAAGGAAACGGGCCGTTTCAACTTGCTAGCCAATAGAGGAGGTTGGGGCGGTGGGTTCTACCACTACCAGGTTTCTTTTGGCTGGTGAGTTCAGACCATTTCCTTGTTTCAGTTGTCACACTACACACGCAGAAGTTTCAGTTTCCTTTACCTAGAATCACTTTCAAGTTAGTAAGTTACTTTCAAGATGAGATGATTGATAAAACGGATCGATTGACAGATTTTTTGAAAACTTGTTTTAAGAAAGATTTTAACACACATTAAATTACATAAAGATGCCTCTTCAGTTTGTCCACTATGACTATTTGCCTTATTCATCGAATCATTCGCCACTGCAATATGTCAAAATAACAGCATCACCAGTATCACAACCAACAACATAACACACAAAATAATTTATTTGGATTTTGTAGCAATAGATCCAATTAAAACAGCCTAGGGGGAGTTGAGGATGGGAGAACAGCCAGGTACACGTGGCTTGGATACCGGGAGGATAAACATAACATTAAAAACAATGGCCTTATAGTCCGATCGAAACATCTATGTCCAAATTATTTGGAATAAAACCAGAAGATAGCACTAGGTCAAGTGTGTGACCTAAAACTTGCCGTAACTGTGCAATGATATAAATATGAATAGACAGAAGGATTGTTTGAGTTAAGTTAAGGCGAGTGTGCTCAAGCTCACAGTTACAAGCAAATGTGCAAGTTGCTATGAAGGTTGAGCGTAGTTGTTCTTTCTTGGCATGACCTCATTTGTCTAGCGGTTTGCTTCAACAGCAGAAAGATTCAAAAAAATATTTTTCATCCAAGAAATTAGTTGCTTTGATTGTTTTTGCAGCCAATCACACATGAATAAGCATGTTTGTGTCTTGCCTTGTAAAGTCTTGTACCTCACACACAGCAAGGAAATCGTAGTATAACTTACAGCAACTACAAGATAGATTGTCACCAGTTTTATATCTGGGCTACAATGTCATATTCCATGGCAAGTGCCCAGGGACCCTTTTGCTTTCTCATTTAATCATATGATCAAAATCATATCACATACCTTCAGATCACATCGTTATCATCATTTATTTGAAAATCCAACTGTTAACACACTCATATAAAATACACCCTTGTCAAATAGAAACTCTTGACAGTCAGTTTCCAGTCAGACTCCTTCATATTTGCGTTTAGCTGGACAAACCTAATGGAAACCAGACAAGAGACAGCTTGTCGACGTGACCCAGGAACATTTCTGATCTTTAACCTGGAATTGTGTGCACTGTACGATTGGTTGAAAGACATCTGAGCACCAGTGTCAGTGTCTGGGCCGGACGTATAGGCCGCTCATGACCTTGTCTCACTGAATGACCCAAACTGTTGATCACACCAAAATACAGGTGAAAGATGACATTTGGAACCACCTTAAGAATGTGATGTACTGCACAAGATGTTGGACCTTTTATGCCTTTTATTTATTTTTTTGAGCTGTAAAAAGATTATTGCTCTGTTAACTTCAATCATTTGATCCTGGTCAGCTTGATTCGTCTTGATCTCTCTCTCACTCACAGACACACACAGACACATCCCTTTAGGTATGTGATTTGAAAGGTGGATGTGCTGTGACTTGCCTTTCATTCCTCGTCTTCCTAAAAGCCCTCCACAGTCTCTTTCTCTCCCCCCACCCCTTCATCCTTTCACTCATGATTATGCAGGTCTTTACCCACACACCTCATAGAAAGACCTATGCCCCACTGCTACTGCTTTCCTTTTTTGTGTAATCACTGATTAAACTCAAAAGTGTTCCTGCCACTACCTGCCACTTTGCTAAGGAATACATTGGGAAATTAATCAGTTTTTTGAGTTTGGGAGGTAGTGCCAGGCTTAACAATAATGTAGCTCTCAAAATAACACTATTTCTCTTTTGAGATACTGAAAAAGCAGCTTCACTGTAGACTGCTGTCATGTTAAGATGTATGCTCCAGAAAATGCAATTTCTTACTGTTGCCGCTATGAAACATACCTGACATACCGAAAGTTAGTACAAACAATAAGCGCATCTGGAAAACCCAGAACAAAATCTCTTCTCCAGTGTATTTTGTCTATGTCTTTGAGTAGAGATTAGGTTAAATTTGACCAAACCATGAATATGATATTGTATTGTTGCGTCTTATCTTATTGATGTTGATATTTTAAATCCCATACCCCCCTCAGGTGATGCCACAGTGACCATTGCCCATAGGAGTACCCCTAGGGAACAGCTGAAGGAGCTAACCAGGCTGGCTGACATCATTATCGCAGCAGCAGGTAACTGCACTTCAGTTACTCAGTGTGTTTAGGTACACCCTTCTAGCGATGGGTAGGACCCCCCTTTGCCCCCAGAACAGCCTGAATTCTCCATGGCATGCATTCAACAAGGTGCTGCAAACATTCCTTAGAGATTCTGGTCTATGTTGACATGACGGCATCACGCAGTTGCTGCAGATTTGTCAGCTGCACATTCAAGCTGCGAATCTCCTGTTCCACCACATCCCAAAGGTGCTCTATTGGATTGAGATCTGGTGACTGTGGAGGCCATTGGAGTACACTGAACTCATGTTTGTGGAACCAACTTGAGACATGGCACGTTATCCTGCTGGAAGTAGCTATTAGAAGATGGGTAGACTGGTCATAAAGGGATGCACATGGTCAGCAACAATACTCAGGTGGCATTTAAACAATGCTCAATTGGTATTAAGGGGCCTAATGTGTGCTAAGAAAACATTCCCCACACCATTACACCACCACCACCAGCCTGAACCGTTGACACAAGACAGGATGGATTCATAGATTCATGCTGTTGTAAACAGCACTTTGGCGTAAACTACCAGCTGCATATATGACTGTAATGTAATGCTGTGGCCCATCCACTTCAAGGTTCGACGTGTTGTGCGTTCAGAGATGCTCTTCCGCATATCAGTATAATAACTGCCTCATGCCTGATCATGCTGATCAAGTGACATATCCACTATTTGAAAAAGATTGGTTGCACAAAATTAAACAAATTTTGGTACTTTTTAAAGGATAGCAGGAAACAAAATCACAACACTGGATCAATATGGATATATAGATATATATAAATGGATATGTAGTGTTTAGGATTACCTCTTGATGCATTTAGCAGATACTGCTTAAACCAGCCTTCTCATTATGTTGGGGTTCCTGTTGTGGGAATTGTAACATGAGCAGTTCTCAGATGGAAAGTTTGCTTGAATTGATCAGATCAGAAACTATAAAGTAAGAATCAATGCGAATGCTTCAGTATATTTAGCAGCTACTCTACCTCTACCATGGTAACTGAGCACAGCCTGCTTTGACAACAACAGTGACCTATGACAGCTGGAATGTGAGACAATGAATCAACACAGGCCAACAATTGTAAAGAATCTAAGTAATTGTGTATGTGCCTGGGGGGGTGCCCTATTGTAATCCATTTCCAATAATTGTACAGTTTTCTGGTGACAAAAAGTAACATTATGGGAAGGGCACTTTGTTTTTGTGTAATTTGGGAATGAGCATGTGTTTTGGATTTAGTGTGATTAAGAATCATCTGTTTTAAGGATTAAATTGTTGTTGAACGTAATTGCAGTTAGCAGACAATTAGAGTTAGGGTGTAATTTGGGTTAGCGTGCCATTGAGTTTCTCAAATGTTTGTGTGCTGTACACTGAACAGTGTTTTTGGCACATTTAAGTGTGATGCTTAATTGTTATTTGGGGCAGACTTGTTTCCATTGTAACATAATTGTATGGTGATAAATGATTGTCATAATAGAACATATGTTTCATTATTTCCTTCCATATAGACAGTCAACTAATCATCAGCCATGCTGTGATTTAACTCAGTGTGAAATGGTATTTGATGCAGGCGTTAAACCTGCAGTATTAAAGGCAGATGATAATCAGGCATTACAAAATATTAAAAAAATATTTTAAAAAAAGACTTTGGTATGGCAACTTAATGGAACCAGCAGAATCTTTGTCTCCCATCTGATACGGGAGATTAAGATTGAGATAGTATAGCAGCAGATCAGATGTCATGGTGGCTGTAGATGTTTTTGAACCACAACCATTAAATGGTACAGAAGTAGTTTAAACTTCCTTTCAGGGTGGGGGATTGAAAAGATCACTTTCCTATGGGAATCAATAAAGTATTGCATTGTCGTCATAACTGTTGGTTTGTGCTCTTAGGTGTTCCTGGGCTGATCACAGCAGATATGGTCAAAGTGGGCGCGGCAGTCATCGACGTGGGTATAAACCGCATCCAGGACCCAAGCACAGGGAAGCTCCGGCTCATTGGAGATGTGGACTTTGAGGGTAAATAACAGCAAACCACTAGGATCCATCACATGTTCCCTCCAGGCTAAGTTCAGAGGAGGTGTCTGTTAAAATCATAGCATAATCCTGGAATGAAGTTACAACTTTTACATGTTTCCAAATATATTTTCACTTAATTAAGCAGAACTACTTCACGCAATGATCTCAGTTACAGTGCTACCAAAGTGATGTTCCTGTCTGTCAACAATAGGGTGCCTTTTTTGTACTTGTGGGTTTTACGAATACAATGGATATGAAGTACAGTAAAACAGAAGTTATTGTGGCGTTCTGGTGTTAAAGATTTGATAAGCCTGCCGGGGGTTTCAATAATTTAGCTTAAATAATTGGGTATTTAAGTCACAATTATCAAACCTGGTGACGTCTTAGGAGATTCAGGCAATCACGGCAGATTGAACGGGCCAATGTAGGGCAACATTGTTTTGAAACTGAGACTATCCCATTCACTCTAGGTTTTGGCTCCTGATAGAAGATTTTATTCCGTGTCCATTTTTTACTCCTTTATAGGGGTGAAGGAGAAGGCGGGCTTCATCACTCCAGTTCCTGGAGGTGTGGGGCCAATGACAGTAGCCATGCTGATGAAGAACACTGTGACTGCTGCCAGAAACGCACTGATGCATTAAACACACACACACACACACACACACACACACACACACACTATAAATTCATTACTATTAATGAATGATATACCAATATCCATACATACAGCTCTGCATTCACTTAGGAAACACACAAGCATGCACACACGTTCGCAAACACACTTTTATTTAAACACCCATGAGCTCATGACTCCATACCTCCTGGGAAACTTATTTGATATCTATTTTGTTTGTAATGATATTTTTTTCTTTTATTTATTTTTGTTATTTATTTTCAGAGCTCACTTTTTAAGATTTTAGATTAATATTTTTTCTACTGAACTCATTTTTGTTCATTTCCAGATTGACTGGAAAAGGAATGATTCAATAAAACGTTTTATGCTGTAGGAATATGACTTTCTGATTTTTCTTTTTCTTTCAGTCATTTCCCCGATGTACTGGGTGTTTAAAGCTAGACAGCTTTACAAATGAATACTCAGGAAGTATCTATTCAGTCCATCAAAAGTGACCTGGTCCATCCTTCACTAAATTGTTCTGGCCTAACTAATATTGTGATCATTTATTGATCTCTGTATTGATCTCCATCCATGTGTAGTTAAAGCACAGGTTCAGCTACAGAGCAGCACCCCTGGAACTGGTAGGGACTCAGCGTCTTGCTCAAGGACACTTCAGCAGAGCAGATGCTTGTCAGCTGTGGGATTGAATCCAGGGACAACCTTTTCACTGCAACTTCCTGTCCTTAAGGGCCCACTATGTAAACTGAGGAAGTATCATTGGATTTCTTCCTAATTTTAGTTATATTGTATGTATTATATAATTAATATATTTAAAGCTTTTTCATTTTGGTGATGTCTTTGGTGCTAAGCGGTCATTGCTGTGGTGTTTCTGCACTGCACTTACCAGGGATCACTTGTCAATCAAACAGTGTCATCAGTACTGTGACGTCTTTTTCCTTGGATTTTCTGTTGATGAAATTTGAGTTTGTGTAGGTGGCGCTCTTTTATTTATCTGTTCAGCCACGGTGGCCATCGCTGCTCATGCTGACTACCCAGTTCTTCTGTTCATTCCAAACAAAACGCTGTTGCTGCTGCTGGAAACTTCCTGCGCACCAGAGGATTTTTCCAGGAAAGTCCTACCTGACTCCACAGCAAGTGTCGAAACTTTCATGAACTGGGTATAGGTTGGCTCACTTGTTATATCAAGTGGGGATGTTTTTATGAGAATCATTACTTGAAAACAGTTTTTATTTTGCCAAATAGGATCTTGAAGTGAAGCCTGGACTTCTGACTTCTGGGGAAGTTGGACTACAAACAGGCACTTTTCTCAACAACTCACATTTATGTCTTGGGACGCAAAATACAGTGACTGATATATACTATCCTGCTTTGACCATCATCCAGTATAGAAACTATCTCATGAATGATGTTTTACAGAGATGTTTACAGAGTCTGTAAGTCATTGCAACTAATAAAGCCAATTCACTTCCAATTTGGCTCAGTCACAAGTTAGTATTTTCCCCAGAGCTACATATAGGCCAAGATGCCGATACACGACCAGACAGGACTGCGCTATGTGGAGGCAGTTATTCAGGTTAAGATTAATGACATCGATTATATTACTGAGGATGAATCACTGCTTCCTCCAGTGAAGTATGTACTGGTATCTTTATCTCGCTACATGTCTTATCGTCAAATCGGAGATGCAATCAAACTAAAATCTTTCCCAAAATCTTGCCCTTCATCCTGCCCTGAAATAACCCAGGCTTTCACAACACCTGCAACCTGCACTGAAGCAACCCCTCACAAGTGCAAGTTACTTTATTAAAGCCAGGAACCTGCCAATGCTTGTGCGGATTTAGCAACTTCCCAAGAAGAAAGCACATTAAAAACGTGCCCCCTCCATCAACCTTGAGACTTTGTCCAAGCATGCAGGTAGCCGGAGAGCACAGGAAATGATGTGGGAATTTAGGGAAGGAAATGCTTTTCATTTTTTGGGGAATTACAGCATTACGATTGGCTGTTAGCACCTTTCCAGAGGTTGAGAGACTATATAAAGCTCAGCAAAGACCTGCACTTGATCAGACTGCAGACAATCCATCAAATAACATCTCACACTTTCAAAAGGCAAGATGTTCACACAAAGACAGACATACCTGGAGAAGGGTGAGTTTCTCATTTATTTACACATTTTAAATTGTAGATGTTTTGTAATCTACTTGAAGTGAGAATATTTCGATTAATAGACACACAAGGTAATAGGTAATAACAATCCTTTGACTATTACTACTACTTTCCGATCATCTGTGTTTAGTGCTTCAGTAAAGTAGCTGAACGTCACTTTCCATGAAAATGGAACAATGTGAAACGCGGGCACTGCTGTTTTCTCTTATCCTTAATGGTTGTCAGTGCAAGTTTGGTGAAGAAATGTTTAGAGACATGGCAAATATTCAAGACATGAGAAGAATCTTGGAGAGAACAGCAAACATGCAGCGCAAAACATGTTGCACAACATTTGTGGGATTGAGAATGTGTTGCTAGGGAGCAAAATAAAGCTTTTCAAAAACATCGTATCTAACTTTGACTTTTTGTGTCATCCCCCTGCACATGTTCCAGCCATCTCTTCAGTGGTGGCAACACTGATCTTCCTGGCCTCAGCAGGCCAGGCAGTAACAGGACCAGGCATCCTTCATCCAACAGCCAGCCCTGCTCTGTCAGACCACATGCCAACAACTCAGCCTGGCAATGGTAAGTAGCTTCACTGGAGTGGAAGTGGAACACGTTACCTTGGACTGAGGATATTTGTTTCAGTGCTGGTTTAGCTGAAGTCGGCTGTCAGTTGTCAGTGGGGAAGCTTTGTGCTGAAAGACGGTCACCGATTATGTTGCTATTATTTATTAAGTGCATGAAGTTGTGAAAGGTATTGTGTTCACAGTTTCTCTCTGTCTCTCTGTCTCTCTGTAGGGAGCATGGAGGCACCTCGGGTTCTGCGAATGTACACACCATGTAGGGAGGAACATGCACACTACTGTGAAAACGATGGCCAGTGCATATACCCGCAAGACACCGACACCCCTTCTTGCATGTGAGATACGAAGCACACATTTACATGAAAACGTATTATCGCCGAAACACTATTTCAAATCATGTTGATTGTGTTCACATTCACACGTTTCTCTCTGTGTCTGCAGGTGCAAGCCCTCATTTAGCGGGAAACGTTGCATGTTTGTCACCGGAGGATCTAAGACTGCGACCCACTACGAGGATGTGATTGGCATCATTGTTGGTGTGGCCATGCTCATCTTTGTCCTCGCTATCATATTTTTCTGCTGTGTCCGTAAGAGGTGAGTGCCTACTGGCTGTGCAGATTAGATGTCCCTTATCCAGATCATGCTGTACATTTTGCTTTTCTTGACCCCTGGGCTGACCTTGCCTTGAATCAGGGACTCCTCCACATATTGGGAAACAACAATCTTTCAGTTCAGCCTTTGATTGAATCTTGATTTTTCAAGTCGGCAGCCTAGTTGTAATTACCATTATTAAAAGTTTAACAACTGTTAAGATAAAATAAGCTTGTATTTTTGTGTTATGTTATATGTCGATGGCCACAGCAGGTTAGTCATTTCTTTGGGGTGTCCATCTCTGCCCCCCCCCCCCTCTAATTCACTTGTCTTTTCTTTTCAGGTGTAACAAATCAGCAACACTAATAAAACTTGCACCATCTGAGAACTCAGTGTGACCCCAACAATTCACTGTTCCTTGTCATCATCATCATCATCATCATCATCATCAGTGTGTCAGCATCATTGTCAATGTCATCACTGTTTGATTTAACACAAACCCTACAATTTCATTTTATTATACGTGTGAACGTCACATCGTTAACCTCTGTACGGTGGAAGAGCATCCAAATGACAACATCTGGTTTTGCCTAAATGCTGTCTATGTCGCACTATGTCTATGTCGCACTATGTCTATGTCGCACTATGTCTATGTTGCACTATGTCTATGTTGACTAACTATGGCATACAGAGATGGTCCAGGGAGGACTGATGCATCAGTCCTGGAGGTCACCACCATGGTAAACAGGATCAATTATTAGCCACAAAAGTCACAGAAATATTTATTGTAATGTGGAAATTAACTTATTTAATGTGTGACATTTATTTAAAGTTTTGTAATAAATTTATGAAAATGAACATGGTTTTGTCGTTTGAATTTTTATAGAGAAATGACGGGTATACAGGCACACACACACATTCACACACTCACAGTCTCCCCTATACAGCCACGGGTCATTTTGAGACGTTTGCTTCCAAAATACAAATGTAAACAAATTATAAAGTGAAGATGCTTTTAAAAATAATGAGATGAAAAGTTCCTAAATATCAACAATTTTACTATAAAGAGCGGTAACGTAAAACACTAATTCAGAAAACAAGAACTAGACATCTAAGACCAAATTTATATTAAAAGAAAATCTAGGGTGCCAAGACTTGCACAGTGCTGTAGATTTTGAGGATATCTTCTGTTTCTGAAATACTGACCAATGAATTAGTCTACAGGTAGCAAGATTTCCTAATCCTATGATAACATTTAGACGGATGCTATATGTAACCGGTTAAAGCTACCCCTGTCCTAGAAGGACTTTTATTGTTAAGGACTTTTATCATGACTTCCTGTGCTTGATCCCTTGAGCAATCAGGCTTGCTTCCTACCTTGATTGATTTCACCTGTCTGCTATCATAAAAATGCCTTGAGGCAGCGTTGCAGGAGATTAGGGTTGGGCAGGAATGCTGGGACGCCACCACACCACCATGGGGTGTATGTTGCGGTTTTTAGAAGCGCATAGTTTAAATGTTTAGCTTTTTTTCCGTTACCTTAGATGTCTTATGTAGATGATAAGTTGGTCATTTTATGGTGGCGTCCCGGAGCTGGTATTTATTGATTTAACTGTGTGAGTATTGATTTGTGTAGTATAGACTCGGGCTGGTTTTAAGCGTTTTTATTGTGACTTTTATTGGATAGTGGGTTTTAAGCAAGCTTGACCATTCAGTTTTCATGGTGTGTGCCGTGTTGGTTTTAGTGTCTTTTCAGACTCTTTGGTTGTGGTGGGGTTTTTTTAGTCACATGTGTTATGTCCTTTTTAAACTGAAATGTATCTGTCTTGTGTTTACTACCTTATCCTAGTCCCTTTTGAAACCAGTGCCTGCCAGAATACTAGTAGTTGTGTGTTTGTGTTTTAATAAACCAATAACATGTTACCTGTTTGACCTCCTTGCTTTTATCCAGTTGCTCCATCAAAGAACCTGTGCTTTTAGTATCTGTTTGTATGCCAGAGGACCATACCTCTTTTTAAAAAGTTGGCCGTGTTGGTTTTAATGCACTTTAGTCCCCCATGTTACATATACAAATATCACAGCAAAACTTTAAAATATCACGCAGCTACTGTAGGTGAAGAAATTATAGGCCTACCACAAAAAATAGTTATACCAAATCTACTATACCAGAGGCTCACCGTTAGTCTCTAGAGGAATATTAGTGTTTCTTAGGGTTAGATTGGGGTTTTTCCAAAATTGACATAGGCCACATCATATCTGTGGACTATTAATGTGGATTTTAAAAAAATATCTTAAATTCAAAAGATGACGAACACAAAGTACAGCCCCGCCTAACTTTGCTTCCTGTAATTATTAGGAATTTCTTTCCTTTGAAGTGCGAAATTGTGTAAATTACAGGAGTGGACCACCACACCCAAACGGCAAGCTAGAGCCTATTGGTTTCCCGTTTGTTCGTCAAAAAAAAAAAAACACTCGCCTGCCCCCTTTTACCTGAAACGGTCGGAAGCTCCTCTAACCTGCCTGCCTGTCAGCAACCTGTCGGCTCTGAAATGGGGAACAGAAAACCATCAGCCCTTCTGTCACTTTTCGGTAAGTTGTTTTTTTTAGCCAGCGCGTGCAGCAATGGTTTAGGCTTGTAGTGTGGCTGTTTTGATCTGCGCGTTACATGGGCGTCAGTTAGGTATGGAAAGGTTTGGCACGCGCCTTAGCCTAAATGAGTCAGAGGATTTTCTCATCAAAATGCAGAGATCAAGCAGAAAGTCAGAGGATTTTTTGAAAGCTAACAAAAAGAAGAAAAAAAAAAGAAAAAAGCTAATTTATCACCAAACAATCGTGTTTTATCAGTCGAAGCTTTGGTGGAAAATGATCTCAGATGCAGAGTTTAGTGATTTGACGGCCACGCTGTCCCGGAGCCTGAAGGATGCTGAAGGATGTGGACAACTCAATGTAAAATGTGCAGCATGTCCAGATGAATGCACTTGAAAGATATGTTGTTTTAATCAGGCATCGGCAAACTATTTACTTGAATTTTTGAAACTATTGTAATGCTATAATAAACTTTAGAAGGGTACTGTCCGAAAAGGTTACTTCAGCTAAAAAAAAAAGTCCCTATAGGAATATTATAGTGATATTATAGTGATACAATGGGGAGATAAAAAATCCCAGACACCATCAAGTAAGGTCACTATACACTTACTATTTCTTAAACTTACTATTGAGCACCACAGACACTATTAACCCCTACAGGATTATTATTGTGATTTTTATTATAATAAAAAAAATATAACATTAATCTTTTAATATTTATTATAGTGCTAATGTCCCCCAACATTTTCCTCCATCTCTCACAAAGTAATCTGCACTGCCAAGATAGCCTCCTTTCCAAAATAACCCCCCCAAAAATAACCCTGTTAATAACGTGTGTGTGTGTGTGTGTGTTTGTCCATGTGTTTGTGTGATTAACAGGGTTTATCAGGGTTTATCAGGGCTACTTCACCCACTCATTATATTGCCTCTTATTGCTCTCAATTATACAGGTCATGAACTTGTTGTGGCCCTCCTCTGGGGTTGCAGCAGCGTAACAGTATCTGTTTCGTGTGATACTGTTTAACAGATACTGTTATGCTGCTGCAACCACAGAATTACCCCCAGGGGATCAATAAAGTATCTTATCTATCTACCTCACCCTTTTACGTTTTTAAACTGACAATTGAGCAGCGGTTTTGCATCGGACATCGTCACATATCGCAAATGGAGCTAAAATGTAGAGTTAATTTGACTTCTGTGTACTCACAGATTGTGCAAAATGAAAAAATATATATATAAGCGGTGCAATTGCGGTCGATGATATCACACAAGACGTGAGGAAATGCTGACACACGTACTAAGAAAACATGAGCTCGTGTCATGGCATGACGAGATTAGTGCGTCAGTAACGATAAAGCGGGGTTGAGTGTATAATGATTAATTGAGTCATAAACAAAAGTGGTTTTGCTACTGCTTTGGTACCTGGGCTGTGTACTTCACACCGATCAACCTCAGTCAGAAACACCCAACAACCAAACTGACTCCTCAGCTTGGAAAACAGGTGGAAATAGTTATGCAGCCATAACAACAGACAGGCACAGGCGGAGAGCTGGCGAGGGTTTGGTTGGTTCTATCACTGGTATAATGAGAGTTACCTGGAGACGGTGCCTGCACGCTGTCTTGACGCAGCATGTTTTTTTGTCGTGCCTGGAGGGACGTGGGCGTCTGCACATGCCACACATTACCCCAAGTTGTCCAGGCTGGTACAGGCATGCGGACAAGGCAACGCGAGCCACACTGCGTCACTTCTGACTTGGCATAGTTTACACAAGTGACAAGTGGTGTGGATTGGATAATCAAAATCACAATCACTTTAAGAGTAAAGGAATCAGTCCTGAGATTGGTGCAGAGACGAATCGACCAACATAGTAAACCAGTTCATACGACACTAACCTACATAGTGCAGGGACAACGGGGCCTTATATATACTGCAAGAGGAATGTATAAGACATGCAAACATTCACTGGAAATATTCTTATCACATCTTTTTAACAGGTGTCATGCTTGTCTGGCATGACGTCCTCACGAAGAGTGTCTCGTCCAAACTGCAAACTACAGCCAGCGCCGCTCCATCCACAGGTACCTACTCCGACGACTGTTTAGTCTTGAGGCTGTGAAGGTTTCCAGGATAACCAAGTACATGTGCATACGTGCAATACATATCCACAGTTTCACAGTAGGAAATGACACAACTGAACATACACAGCAATGAAAAAAGACTCAAGAAACACAATGGACAGGAGACTATACAGTACATATCATTCTACATGTACACATTCAATATTACACATTCAGAAATATAGCAGCATGGCATCCAGTATGATTGTTACTGCAGAAGGAAGAGTAATGAGTGTCCAGTCCTGCATTATTCCAGTGTACTACTACATTGTATAACTACAAAAGTAGTTATGCTGAATAGAATAAATGACCTGAATAGTTGTACAACAGAGAGTAAAGACAGATACTCTCTATACACACAGCCTCAGCATTAATCTATAGAACATAGACACCTCAAAAGACTGTGAGGTGGCTAAATGTGTAAAATCCATGATAATAAAATAGCACTTTAGTAATAATAAATAACATTTTAATAAACAGTAACAGCATTAGGTTTTGTAGGGCTGTATTACCAGGGTGACAGAGCAGAAGCTGTTGAGCTTTACGGTCTCTCAAAGGTAAGTTTTTGGAGCAGATGGTTGTCTAGGTGGGCCAGGTCGCAGCGGCCTCTCTTTTCTGTCCCTTGGTGGAGGGCAGCTGACAGCCAGCGACGCCCTCGGCAGTGTGGGCGGCACAGTGAGCGAGTCCTTGGAAGAACGTCTCACCTTTTTATATTTATCCCCAAAGGGCCAGCAGAGTGACACTCAGAGTGAAAAAGATCAAGTGTTGTCTATGAAAAGATTCCCAAAATTTTTCCTGTTGCAAATTCAGAGCAGGAGGAAGAGCGCCCCCGTGTGGCGAAGGTGACGACACAGAGCTGTGACAGCACGTTAGACGGCTACTGCTTTAACAACGGCCAGTGTATGCTGTTGGTGGACATCAATGAGCACCACTGCAAGTGAGGTTCTGTGTGTGTGTGTGTGTGTGTGTGTGTGTGTGTGGGGGGGGGTGGGG
>CABFOQ010024348.1:14902-27988 GCA_900660455.1 Gephyroberyx darwinii
GACTCTTCTCTTCGTGTTCCAGGTGTGAGAGGGGTTACTATGGGCCCAGGTGTGCCCGCCTGGACTTCGTCACTCAGCCAATAGGAGAAAAGCAGCTGGTTCTCACCATTGTCTGTGTGACTCTGCTGATTATAGGGTTGGCCGGAGCCCTTTACTTCTGCTGCAAATGGTGAGTGTGTGTCTGTCTGAGTGTGTGTGTGTTTGTGTGTGTGCGCACTGTTCTGACATATGATGACATTTTACTAGTTTTCAGTATTTGCTAGGTAAGGCAATAGTCAATGCTAATGTTAACATTTATGTTAGCTGTGAGTTGCCCAGCAGCTTGGTTCCACCTGCATACACAACCTCTGTTTGGTTCTGTGTCTTTTTCTGTAATTGCTAATGTTTTAAATACACAAACAAACACGCGCAAATTCATAAATAATACATCAATAATGTAATGATAATATGCTGTATTATTTTTACAGGTATAAGAACGTCAACAGAAGCGACAGGGATACCAAGGAGTCCAGAGTGCTTAGTGTGTGTGCATGCGCTTAGTGTGTGTGTGTGTGTGTGTGTGTGTGTGTGTGTGTGTGTGTGTGACCCCTGCTTCAAGTATTCGCTTGTGTGAAGGTGAACCAGCATTCCCCTTTTTTCCAAATGAAATTCTCAACATGACTTTTACCTGACTAGTTTGTTTGCCCATCACATGGTGGCTTGACTTTGATCATGTGATCATCGGTGCCACCGTTCTAGTATTTCAGCGCTAGCCACCTTGCTCGGGTTGACCTAGAATGGTGAATGGTTCTGCTCTCAAAAAGAATGGCAGGACTTATCAAGCAGATATCAGGTGTCAGCGTGGACCAACACACCGGTGGACACTTTGTAGTGATCCACGCTTTTTGGGAATTCAGGTTGTTGTCAAAGTAAAGGGACTGGTAATCATTAATATCACCACCTATCACCTAATAAAGTACTTTTTAACCTTGTCTCATGGCACGTCACCAGATTCTGAAGAATTCTGCTGCCAGGTTATTATTGACGAGGATTAAATGATGTAACACGATCGTATTACTCTCATTGTAGACTCCTTTCACTGGTTTCCTTTGAGATTTGATTTTAAGGATTCACTGAAAATAAATCTGACCGGGCCTTTTCCATCTGGGGACCTCACTTCTGGACTGCCCTGCCTGATAAAATCAGTGCCTTTTTCTTTTGAATTCCTTCTTAAAATACATTTTTACATTTCACTGAGGTTTTTATATCATTTGTTGCTACTTATTTTATTCTCATTGCATTTGCCTGTTTCACTCTTTTTTTTTCTACCCTGTTTTTAATTTATATCTCACATTTTTATTCTTGTCTTTTATTTATTGTTGCTTTTTAGTCTGTAAAGCCCTTTGTAACTATGCTGAAAAGTGCTAATACAAATAAAATGTATTACTATTATTATTATTAAACTGGCCACTGAGTGTAGCAGCTCTGTGTTCTGGTAATACCGACTCTTTTTAGTCTGCAATATTCTCATTTTGATAATTTATTATAGAATATTAGCGTATACACTGAAAACAAATCAGTTTGGATCTTCTTTTCGCTATAAAGCCAATACTTTGTGGAATTAATCCATGGTTTATTTCACTCACAAAGAATGAATAGAAGTTGAATTATTCTGGCATGGATTCCTTTATTCATTTTTATAAACATTTGTTTCATAAACTATGTATTGAGTCTGATTTGACACTCGTGTTGAAAAAGGTTGCTATCTGAAGGGTACTTGTGGGGGTTTTATTGTTTTTGAAACGGTCCTCAGATTCTTCTCAAGTCTTCATACAGTCTTCACATTTTTCTGCCATGAAATCAGTAGAGCTCCTGTGAGAAAATGTTCCCCCATAATATCTGTGCTTCATCCTGTAAATGGAGGCTTTGCAGTTCGGGTGGCGTCATCATGGAGGAGCATTAGAGATGGAGCTGCACAAATAAAGTCTAAATATATAATAACTAGAAAAGAGAGCTATCTGAAACGATTGTTGTGGTGTGGGTGTAGGTCCATTCAGTAACATTATAAGTAAAGATGGTCTGATATGGTAGATTTGTTTAGTTCCAGCTCCTTTAGCCTGTACTACATAACACTAGTTCGCCCAGTTAACCCAAATAAACAGCTGGATTTTGCTAGCCAGCTAACTAGCCATCAATAATTTCAATCAATACTTAGCTAGTCAGCTAACAAGACGGCATTATCTAAACACACAACAGACCCAAGTAAAATAAAAATCTGAGTTTGGATGTTTTGGTGGCAAACGATATTAGCTGCAGGGTTCAGTGAATTGATGCCCCTGCTCTGAATGCCATAGTGACTACAACACATGTACACACACACACTCTGACCATAGCAGCCAGCCTACACATCGCTGATGGAAACATAATCTCATTCAACCAAGAGCCTGCAAACAAGGCAACACTAGTTCATATCAGATATCAGTCACCTTTATTGGCCTAGAGACCTTTGCAAGTTTTGTTTTGTTGTAGTAGTTCAGTTTCACACAAAAGCAGTACACGTGCCTCAGTGTGCAAAGAATGTGTGTGTATGAAAGAAATACATGCAAGAATAAATATATATATATGGCTAATATGCAAAGAAATGCGTTGTTAATTACACTGTTAGTAACATGGCAATTTGCTGAGAGACGGTGCTCAGTAGAGCACCGTCTCTTGGTGTGAGTTAATCAACAACACCACTTTGCTCTCCACAACATCATTAGAGTTGCAGCCAGAGTCAATGAGCCGAGCCTCTTCGTGTTCTCGGTGCTACTGAATAGACATGATCACACATAAACATTAACCCACCCGCTGTCATTCTGTTCTGTTTGAGGTGTATTTAAAAACACAGGTATGCACACACACACACACACACACACACACACACACACATACTGACTCAGTGGGGCCAAGTTAACATCTAAAAATCTTTTGATAGCTATTTTCTACATGTAGCATGATGCTTTAATTTCAGTATTTCAGTATAAGCAAATCAAAAGTAATAAATGCTGGCATAAGATCAACAAAACCAATAGAGAAATGATCTATACACCATGAATCATGAAAAAGATTTGATTTAAAGTTTGGCTCAGTGTGGTACAGCTGTATTTGTATGTTTCGGCATCCGCGCTACTAGCTACCGTCAGTGTGTTTACAGTGGATGGCTGTTATGGTGCGTTCTCTCCAGGCTCCTGTCAGAGTTTCCACAGTTTCATATCACGTGTCCCCAATGCCATTACACATAATCCAAACATTTTATTTCGGGCCTCTATAAACAGAATGTGTCAGGAGCGCTGGTCGTCGTGACCGAGGAATGAGATGGAGAAGTTTCCGGCGTTCCAAGCAGGTTTGTATTGGGATTCCAGTTCAGGAAAGAATGATGGGTTAACCTCGACTTGTAGACACAACAAAATAACTAACCAACACACCCTCTCTGCAGGTCACTGCAGCACAGCAGAACACCCCCACCCAAACCTTCAGGTCTGCTCTTAGTTGCATTGTATTGAAATCCTACCATTGGGCGTCATTCAATCAAACTAGTCACACACATATAATAACTCACACAACATGTTTAGAAATAGAAAACAAAAAGAGAACATGTAACTGTAAATTAGACAGTTAGACATAGAAAACATCTGATTTAACACAGACAAAAGAGGTTTGCTGTCTTTCCTCAGGTTTGCCTTTCAACTAATGCATTGTAGCTACTGCATTTTGGGAAAAAAAGTAATGTGATGCTACATGCTGAGTATATCTTATAACTTCAATAATATTCAGTGTTTTTCTTTGATGCCAGCATTCACTTAATTTGTCAGAGTCGATCTAACACTCATTCAGTCTTCACTAATTCAAATGATATCCATTAACATGTATTTAATCATTTTATTATTGTTATTATGATCATTATTGTCTTTTATAGGTGTGTTCATAACCTTGAGTAAAATGCAGCCATTTCCCCATTAATTGCAAATTATCGTAAAAGAGAGAGAGGAAGTGTGTGTGTGTGTGTGTGTGTGTGTGTGTGTGCACTGCTTACTACTAGTCATGATTTCAGACTGTTACATGGCCCTATGTGACCATAATGGGAGATTTCCGCAAGCAATAACAGTAAAGGAAGGGGAAACTGTTTTCTGTGTGTTTGTTAATGGTATGAAGCAACAAGTCAGAATACATCAGTTCAGACTTATTACTCCCGGCAGAAGTCTGATGTAAGAACATTACAACAAGGGATGCAAAATGCATTGCCTAAGGCGCATTAATCATTATACACACAGACGCATGCACGCACACGCACACCTGGTCACAGTGTGGACCTCTCTTGCTTTCTCTTGGACACACAGACACACACACACACACACAGACCCACACACACTCAGATTAGCACACAACTCTCTCATATACATAATACACTCCTGGGATATGAACACTCTCGTCCTCGCCTGTCTCCTGTGTTTCGGTAAGTTTGGACTTGTAGATGGAGTGTGTGTGTGTGTGTGTGTGTGCTCAGTGCAGCGAAATAGAAGGAAATGTAAAATGATAGGAAGACAGAGGAGGGGGGAAGATGACATTTCACCACAAGTGAGGACTTGTCAGACACGTAGAACATTGAGGTAAGTTAGAGAATAGGTCAGGCGGATATGTCGTAGTGCTTGTCTGACATGGTGCTGCACTGATCTGGCTGATCAATGGACGTGGACACGCTTGTCAGTTTCAGTGATCAATGAGGCGCATTACGGGTCCTGGGTGTGGTTGTACTGGTTTAAATGCTGTAATTCGTGAGGTCTGATCACCTATCACCTATTTCATGATAGATGTATGAGTCAACCTCCTGAATAAAATGGGCAAGCGTGTTCAAATAAAACGCAAATACACAGTAATTCTTTTTCCAATTTTTTTTTTTTTAGCAGCAAAGGTTAATTGATTAACTGATATGATGTGATGATAGATCTGATAGATCTTGACCTGTCTTCTGTTGTCTGGATGATGAGTTTAAAGCGGAGTACCACTCATTTTAGCAGCTCCAGATTTGACGTCTTGATCACATCATAGGTTCTGGTCTTAGTTTTCTGGTTTCTGGCTCTGGAGGAAAGTTGTTCATGTTGACAGATACTGAGAATAGTCCATAGGAGTAACATATCAATTAAAAGAGTTCTGTCTGTATCTGATTGGTTTGTTTGTCCTCGTAGTTTGCAGTGCTGTAGGTGTCCTGGGATCTGACGACACATTCTCCAGCGGACTGAGCCATGTGACCGGGGGTCCGGCCTCTGGGGAGGACCTCCAGAGTTCGCTGGGCGACGATGACGAGCTGGAAGCGGGCGAAGACCCTTCAGGTGGAGCCGACGCAAGTTACGCACCTCATGGTACGACGACAAAACAAGCTCTCCTCTCCACTTGACCCTCTTGCTTGTTTCCTTTCCTCTACCTAGATTGGTTATTTTGTCTTTCTACTGAAATTACTATACATAACTACAGGTGCTATCTGGTCAAATGCTGGGCAGTTTTAGTTGTGGCTGGTAAGTCAGTCAGTTACTGCTCACTGAGCTCAGGTAGATTTCAATAATACATTCTCAAATCACTTTCGACTTCACTTTGCCCTCATGCATACACACTTAAGCAAACCACAAAACCACTGGCATCAAGTCTCGCCACTTTTTGTTTGTTTCATTCTCTGGTGTGTACTAAGTGACCGCAGTCTCAAATATCTAGTACCATTTTCCCCCTGTGGCAGAGCCCTAAACGTTTCACTTGAAACTTGTAAAACACTTGGAAGTAGACCTTGGAATCATCTTAGAGTTTCACTGTTATCCTCAGTAACTTTGGTATCAGGCACTATTGTTTCTTACATAGATAGATAAAGTTGACAGACTTTGAGATGATGGTGTGTAAAATATCATCATCTCAAATATCACATCACTAAAACATTTAGTGTCATATGATCATTGTCATTTCCTTTACTCAACTGACATACATATTTTTGCTGTCACAGGAGTAAAAATTGCAAAAACAGCAAATGTCGAAATGTTCACAGTAAAAACAGACAATAATATTAGATAGCTCCTTTTGTCATTTTCCAACGTTTGCCTCTCTCTTTCCTGCCACACTCATTCACAGACTCTAGGTTCCAAACCTGTGAAACCCATTTACAACTTCAGACTAGTAGTTCTTGTAACTTCAACTTACAAGTTCCCAAAATTATAACCTAAACCTGCCTGTAGCTCTCATATTCTCTAATCCATATTTGTACACTTGTCATTTCTCCTTCTGCAGAGGGGCACCTCAGTAAAGATGAGAGGAAGAGAAGGAAAGGCAAAGGCAAGAGGAAGAACAAGCACAGGAGCAAAAACACCACTGCCTTCAACCCTGAGCACATGTTCTACACCAACGGATACACGTCTGGCCACACATCAACCCACACCACCGCAGAAGATCCCTGCATCTCTACCCACCTGAGCTACTGCATTCACGGCTTCTGCAAGTACATGGAAGACCTGCAAGAGCCAGTGTGTGTGTGAGTACAGCCTGCGTTTATTATTTGTGTGTGAGTGTATTTTTTTTTAGTGCAAGGCAGTTTAACAAAGCAGATATCCCTCCCGAGACTGTATCACATACAAATAAAGAAAAGGCATCAGAATAAAGAATCTAGGAGTTTTGCGAAAACCCTTCTGACCGGCTACGTCATCAGTTTCTTGATGCTCCTGCAAAGGGAATAGCGGTTACAAACATTTGCCTGGTTGCTGCATTGACCTGCAGGTCTGCCCTGCCACATCTTGAACATTTATGAACAGGTAGTAAAGAATCCAAATACTGTGTAGATGCAGACCAAGTATAGACCTGGTTCACATATCCATCTAATGGCTTTGAGTTGAATGTCTGGTTCCACATCTCCTCACTTTATTGCTCAGTCCGGTGATTGGTTGATCCACTTGGTCAGAAATCACACTAATCAACTAAGCAACTTTCTCTTTGCTAACTCTTCGCTCTCCAGCTGCATGAAGGGTTTTGATGGGGAGCGTTGCGGGATCCAGACGCTGGAGACGGTGAAGCAGGGGGACGAGGAGGAGGGGAGCGCGGCCCAGGTGGTGCAGACTGTGTTGGTGATCATCGCTGTGGTCCTGTCAATGATCAGCTGTACGGCCATCCTGCTCATGACCTGTGCTCAGTGAGTATGCAACACTCACACGTATGGTCACACATTTTAACGTTAAAGCTACAAACTACACCACCTAAATCATAAAAGCGGGGCTGCAAAACAGAAAAAAGCGTCCCATCCCCCCTGATTGAGACCCTGTAGAGTCGCCCTATTTCCCCAAATGGTATGGTCACTTCTCCGCCCACAGGAAGTGATCAATCGAAACTTTAAAATTTCTCCTTAACAGCAGAGACCAACTGTGGCCTGGTGCAGCTTTCTCTGAATTCACTCGTACTGAATATGATTGTGTTTTCATTGGGTTCAATTTTAGAAACAAATGCATGCCATGCCCAGTCACAATATATTAGCCATCATCATGTCTCACTTTTCTGTCACGTTTCTCAATAGTTATGGGGATGATGAGGCGAGACTTGATGCTAGTGGTTTGGTGGTTTGCTTAAGTGTGTATGCACGAGGGCAACCATCCACACCCCAGCAGATCCCAGCACAACACACATTACAACCAAACCTCTTCCCCTGAAACACTTCTTCCTGAAACACTGACACATAAAGCACATAACACACCCAAACACACCCCTAGACACAACTATTGCTCATAGAGCGTTTCTTATCCGGATGTACTTAACAACAAGTCTCCAGCAGTATCAATATTTCTCACAGAAATGTTGTAACAATATCTTTTCGGTCACCTACTTTTTAGTGGCTCGTAAAAGTCAGCAAGTTTACCGTATTTTGCAGGTATGACACATGTATTTATTTTATTATGTTCAATAAATAGCATTGCTCATGCTATATCAAATCACTACCACTTAAGTTGTCATTCCATTGTAATGGAATGACAACTCACCCATGATCACCATTCCTTATCAGTCAGTAACCATATTATATCCTAGTTATTATCGGAATATGGAGCAAAGTCAATAGTCCAAGAGAAAGCAAATATAATCAACAGTAATGGAGTTACAGCTGTACAGCCACAGTAAGGGAGTAGGGCCTGCATACTAGGAAACACAGTAGCAGGAAGTACTGTAGTGGAGGGAATGTGGCACTGCTTGTATATATGAAGCAGAAGTACAGACTGTAGTACAGACTGTCTTGTTGAAATAATTTTGAAAAATATCAATTGTAATGATTAAGTAATGCCATTATAAGCAGTACTTCAACTACTGTAATGTTGTTTGGTTATGGCATGCTTTTAAGCCACCAACATTACAAGACCGTTCTTCCTTCTTCACAGCCTTTTGAATTTCAGTACTTGACAGGATCTTGATGGGACCTCAGCCATGCAATTGTTTCTGCCCTACAACTCCTCTGTTAAGTGTGGGAGTTGCCCAACAAAAGCCATTCATTTCCTTCCAGCATCCCAATACTTTTGTCACTGACTCCATACATACACAAACTTGCTGAATTATTGTCAGCAAACTTTTAACATGTATCATTGTTGACAGAAGGGATGCATATCACCGACTAAAACTATGACGCTTTTAAAGAAGTTTTTATTTCACTGAAGAGTCTTCAAAACAAAAAGAATCATATGCTATCATATGCAGGTGTCATCTTGCTTCACACCAAATGCTTTACCCCACAATCTTGCCACAACTGACAGGATAAAATGATTTCCATTAGAATAGAATAAAGCATGCTGCAGTACAAGAAAAGAGTAGAAGAGAAGAACCGAAGAACATACAGAACATTCAACATCTCAAATTCTCAAAAGTGTGATCATCTGATCATTGCGATCACTGCAGTGTCATACTTTTGTACTCATGTTGATTCTCTTTCAGTTATAGGACACATAAAAACTTTCTGGCAGCCTACCTGGGAACTGGGACCGAGGAGGGGAAGCTCCAGAAACCCATCAATGACATAGTGTGAGCGTCAGACGACAACAAGGTAGGTGTCGCTCTGCTGAACACACACACACACACACACACACACACACACTGGGTGTATCCTAGAGAGGGCTAGGGATGCACTCGTGCAAAATCTGTTTTCTACATATAATGAAAGGCATCATATCAAATCACATCAAGAAAATTGTGATACAAATTGCGGCCTCATCTCAGTCGTTATCGAATCAAATCCCACCACTACCCCCAGATTTGAAAACTTAATTGCCAGGCACTCAAAATGGAGGCAGAGAGAAACCCACCCAAATACCTCTTGAAGAGCTCAGAGTTCAATCGGTGTATCTCAGTGTATTTCCTCCAAAGTCTTGCTTAAGGCCTCCAAAGGTGTGTCAGCCCTGCATGCACGTGAGTCTTGAGCCAAACAGGAAAGAGTGGGCTAAGAGTGACAGAAGAAATCGTGGGCCTGTTGTTGTTATTGAATGCAGGGAGTTGCATCACACGATGAGGAACTCGCCATTAGACGGATTAGACTGGATTAGCCAGGGTGTCTCTGCCTGTCCCGTGCTAGCGTAAGGAAAACCCACGCGCACGTTCACACAGATTGTTCAGGGAAATACCATAGCAGCACTTAACATACTCAACACGTGATGACCTCGGGAGCTCAGTTGCTCCACTTATAGTAGGGAGCTGTGTATGTATGGTACGTGTGGTCAAATCTCACACTCTTACACGTGCACACACACACACACACACGCGCACACACACACACACACACACACACACGTCACCTGTTTGGACTCCAGTCAATGTAGCCCACACACAGAAATCCTAGCCTCAAGACAAACAATGCGGCCACGCTGCATTCTCCTCATAGTCATCTTGTCGTCTTATCTACCCAAACTCCAGTCTGGCTCCCACATAAATTGCAACACTTGCATGTAAACCCTGCATAGGCTCTACTTCATCATGTACTTCATCACTGTACTCTTAACAAATGTATCTTCCATAATACATAATACATAACACAGTTAGTTACTTCTCAATGGGACGTAACTCATTTTACTCATCTACTTCTATGTGAGATGAGTGAAAGATCTGTATGTGCACAAGTGATGACATTTGATTTCTCCCTGTCTCTCCTCAGCCGGCCACACCACATCCGAAGATGAGGCAAACCAGACCTTGTGCTTGTCCAACACATTAGACGCTGTGTAGAAACACCGCCCAGAACTTCAGTAGAATGTAATTTATTTGTGTGTAATTATTTATTGCTAAAAAGTTTGTGTACGTGTTTGTATGTCGGACCTTTATTATGTCAATTATTTACGGAGTGGGATGCTGAGCATTCAGTCCATGATGTACTATAGGTAAGGTTTTATTTATTGCATTGCTATTGTTATAGGTCAGAGAAATTCTCCTCATCTAACACTGGAAAAGGGATGGAATTTGATCACCAATAAAGACTCTCAGTGTTATGTTAAGGTGTATGATGTTGGGTGTTGTTTGTACATGCTTCCACGCACCATCCCTGCTTGGGTTATGTGTTTACATTCCCTTCCCTGGACGTATCCCATACCTCTGCTGACTGCTCACACAAACAGCAGCATTTAAGCCAAACACAGATGGCAAGTACCAAATTGAAGACAAGAACACCATGAGAGAAGTCCTGAGAATGCTTTGTGACATCACAAAGGAATTCAGTGCATTGTGGCAACACAAAGGAATTGGGACACTCTCTTGGAAAGGTATCTACAGCATACCGACACGTCGCAATCTGCAGACTACCGCCCAAGTTATCTAGCTATCCATTAATGGTCAGTTTTGATTCAGGTCTATTTCTTTAAGTCTATCTTAAACAAGTTAGATGACTTTTCAGTAGCGAGTAGCACAGTGACACAGGTACAGTTAGCTGACTTTTGACTATTTGAAAACATGTTCACCCCCTTACTTCTCGCTTACTCCAGGATTTCCATCGCTGGTCCCTCCTCCCTCTCTTGTTGGTTGGGCTCATTAATTGTGTTAAAATGAGGGAACGTCCCACATTCTTATATCTCTTACGTCTCTATTTCTATTTTTAAGTCTTTCTTCCATAAAATGAATAGTTCAATTTCCCAGTTTGTTTGGGCAGGTAAAAAACCCCAAAATCAGTAAAGAAATACTTCATAAACCGATACTGCTAGTGGGAAATTCCTGTTGTATTATTGGGCAGTTAAGGTGTGCGCTTCTTGTGCTTACCTGTCCTTGGCTGCAGTGTTATGGTCACCCTCCAAGATACCAACATCAAAAGATAATGGTCGGCTAATGTAATAGTAGACGATAATCTCGGAATCTGGAGGAGGCTAGCTTCTCATTTTGGCTTCCAGTATCCACCTTTACCTTCCCTCCTTCGTACAAACCCCTTGTCTTGCCTCCTTCTCTACAGGGTAACTCATTTTATATATAACTGTGGTATTACAACAGTTAGAGCTTTGTACAGAAATATCACATTTCCCTCACTGGATCAGTTGATAAAATTAATCTCCCAATAACATTTTGGGAGACGTGTAGCTATCTGATTTTTCAGATAGCTACAGATAGGAACTTCCTTCCTAAGAACTTCTCAGGTTTCCCAGCTATTCCCCTTGAGTCTGCCATTGACAATATATACAGATGGGGCCAAGTCAGGTCTGCATTTGAAACGTTGTCTGCAGTTACTGGCTCATCCATAGATGCACAGGCCTTTTTCTCATTCAACCGGCCTAGCTTTCTTTCAGAGTGTGTTTCTTTCTTGACTTGCAATGTGTCTACTTCTACTGGCAAAGTTACATTCCCACTCAGACTCGATTGCAGATTTGTCTATTTAAAAAAGATAAACTTAATTTAATAAATGTGTCTCTCTTGACAAATCTACCTTCAATTCAATATTTCTCCTCTTTATTGACATAGAGAAAATTCTATACATCTTCTGTGTAGCATAGTGACTTGGATGTGTTGTGCAGTATTTGAACTCTATGTTTGTGACTAATGCCCCCACCCTTGTTTTCTCCCCTTTTTATTTATTTACACATGTATTTATTTTTTTTATTGTTTTTAGAGTTACTCTTGATGACTCTAATAATTATTACTACCATTACCAACAGTATCTAGCCAAATATCTTAATAAAAAAGCGACTACAGGTTGTATGTCCTCTCTCTCTATTATACCTCTCTACTGTGTACACACACACACACACACACACACACACTGTGCACTGTGCACAAGCACTGTGTTGCCATGGCACTGCAGTGTTTTGAATAGTGGGTTGACGTTCTAGTGCTGAATGAAAGAGTACAACTAACATGGTGCTTGGGCTGGGAGAAAAGGTAGGGGAGTGTCTGAGCTATTCTGGGAACATTCAGGTGAGTTGAGCTACTCAACACACACACACACACACACACACACACACACACACACCCACACAACCAAAGACCACAACATAATTAGATGGTTCAGGGCAACAGGGACTAGAATAGAACACAAAGTACACAAAGAAGATAGCACCACTGCAAATAAATACACAGGAATGTAAGGAGATATTCCCATGAACTCACTGCATAGTTCTACACAAAGGGATTTACTCTTATATTGTTTTATGTTATATTGTTTTATAATAGAGCACGTAACAAACAGGTGGGTCACAAAGTGAGATAAAAAAATAAAAAAATAAAACACAAGCAAGAGGTAGTGAGTGAGCTTACAGGACTACACCGACGTTTTGGGAAATTGGCTTGTTGGTCAACTGACAACATGTTCAGTGTTATGGAAAATAAAGATGTAGCTATGTTCTTAATGCATGTATGTATAATTGTAGTCATAATCAGTGGAGAACTACTGAGATAAGAGGAATGTGTGTGTGCACATGATTGTTTAACTAACCTTCGATCAGACCAGACAGGAGGGGAAACACATGAGTACATTAGAGATATCATGCTGACTTCATCATATTAACATAGTGACATGTCTATGTAACATTGAGTTTGTACCTGTATGATTGTCCTAGAAGGACCCCATGACTGAAGGAGATTTCAACATCCCATTACATCAGCCAT
>CABFOQ010024349.1:4840-27001 GCA_900660455.1 Gephyroberyx darwinii
TGGAGGCTGTCAGGGAGAACAACAGACAGCTACAGGTGTGTGTGTGTGTGTGTGTGTGTGTGTGTGTGTGTGTGTGTGTGTGTGTGTGTGTGTGTGTGTGTGTGTGTGTGAGAGAGAGAGAGAGAGAGATTACTTTTCTACGCGTGCCCCAGTATCTGCCAGGAGGGTAGTTAAGCTGTGTATCCAAAACAGGCAGGCAGAGTTAGAGGTGAGAGACACTCAACGACACTCCACACCGTGCAGTAGTGGTGATAGGACTTTTACAATCAAGGCCAATCCTCTGTTCTCTGTCCCTCAGCCAGCATCAAGTCCAGGACGATGGCACAACCAGCTCATGTGGACCCCACCAAGATGGGAGTGGGTCGGGCTATCGCTGTGCTGACCTCGGGAGGCGATGCCCAGGGTAAGCAGAGCGTTTCCAGGGTGGTATGTGAGTAGGGAGTGCTGGGGCAAGCACAGTTTGCGTTCCTCAGCAGGTGGTTGAGTGGTACTGGATTTAAACATGTTTCTTCAGACACAGAAATATTTGAGATAAAACTAAGAGTGTGCTACGGGAATAGGTTTGTCTTGCAGTCCGGCATTTGATGCCTCTGTAATGGTCATTATTGGTTGTCATATGGACAGGTAGCCTTCACTGGCCTACAAAGGTATATCATTTGTTTTTAGAAATCTAGGGAACATTTTACACAGCCTGTATGGATATTATTTCTGGTATTGTACTAAAAATGACACTGCTTTTTAACAAAAAATATCTAGTTCCTCATTAATTACAACATTCAGTCATGGTTGCAGCTCCCATTTATATCAAGGCAGACTAGCCATAGTTTTTTTTTCATTATTGAACATTATACTTACCTATAGCTAGCTATCTTATCTTACAGAAAAGGGACGAGTCAGGGAGAGTCTCCACTGACCTTTAACTTGATGATGAATATCTCCACTATGACCTTTGGGAAGACTGTCAGTGACCCCACACAACCTACTAGAGTGAGCGCTAGAAAGGAGGCAGTGAGTCATTCATCTGTCTGTATGTCTATTCATCTTTGCAGTCAGACACTAAGAATGTGTGTGACTCCAAAACGTCTTTAACAGACTATAACAACTATCCCTTATGTCTTTCTCACTCTTCTCACTGATACAGCATACATTTCCAGCATTTTTTCAGACATCTTGATACTGTACTGAAGTTTCCTTCTCCTTTCCTCCCTCCTTTCTCTCTAACACTGTATCTGTTATGGGGGCTAATTTTAGAGGTATGACCTCATGACCTTTCCGTCATGAGGTCATGGTGAGGTAGAGCGGGTGGGCTGTCCTATCTCCCCATTTCTCTCTTCTACTCATTTGCACTGAAAGTGGAGACACTCTTGGCACCCTCACAGGTAATCTATCCACGTCTGGATGGCCCTGTGTGTTGAGACGGGAGGGTGAAGACCCAGCCCACTTTCCAAGTGGTCTGCAATACTAACATCCCCCCACTACATGTTGCATTTATAGATTTGTAAATATTTGTTGTTATTGTAGATATATAGATATTTGTTGTCTGGTTAAGCATAAACCTAACTGAACTTCATTTTGCCAAATTTATGCCAAAATAAAAACAGTAAAAATGGAATCTGCACCTACACAAGCTGGAAAAACAAAGGCATGGGTGCATAGGCCCCGAAAAGACCAATTACAACTAAATGCATGAGGCGCTTGCACTCATCAATGAAATAAAAAACTCCTTAAAACGAGATAATGGAGTACAGAAAGAAAACAACTTACAACTTAAGTAAAACAAGTAAATCTCATTTTGGCAGTTTTCTACTATTGCAGATGCAATTGAAATACTTGGGGGACAAGAAGTGTTCTCTGTAATGGATGTGATTAAAATGTAGCTAGGTCTAGTACTTCAAAGTATACTTAAGTAAAAGAAAATTTCTTGATTTCAGAAAGTTCACCAAAAAGCTTCTTAGTTACAGAAACAAAATGAAATGTCATTTGTTACTTCCACCTTTGAGTGAGTGTTATCAAGATTCCCTAATGGGCATAAAGGGTGATGTGCACAAACTACACTGTGCCTGCAGGTATGAATGCAGCTGTGAGGGCCACGGTCAGAGTGGGACTCTACACTGGAGCCAAGGTGTTTTTTGTCCATGAGGTAAAAACTGTTCTTGGTCCTACTCTGCTATGACCCCCAGTTCATCATGAACACATCCCAATACACCACCGAAGTAACACTAGTCAAACATTTATATAAATAGTGTATTCGAGAGCAAAAACATACATATACATATACATATACATATACATATACATATACATATACATATACATATACCGTCAAGTCCAAAGCTTTTTTCCCTGGGAGTAAAACTGTTGCTGTTGTTTGTTTCAGGGTTACCAGGGTCTGGTGGATGGAGGAGACAACATCCGCCCAGCTACTTGGGAGAGTGTGTCAATGATGTTGCAACTGGTGAGAGAATACACATACATAGAATTGGCATAAGCATACTCATCTGCACATTAAGTACTTAACCATCTCACTGTTTTTAATTTTCTGGTCAACAGGTTCTAGTCTAACCTTTTAATGGGTGGGCTATGTAACTCTAGTTACTCTTTAGCTATTATAGTACAGTCTTGTAGGTCAAATGGTCATTCAAATGTCAGGGTTCATTCAGATAGCAAGATTAAAAGGCCTTAGATGTCTGGGGTTTCATATAATCCTATCCTTACCCCCTCCTCTTTATCCGCCTCATTTACTTCCTTCTGCTCCCTGCTTATTTCGACATACCCTCTCAATGTATCAGCATCAAAGCCCACTGAATCTCCTACAGCAGAGTGTGGTGGTTATTGATTGGTACTGAAATCCCTCCTCCTTGCAGGGTGGAACTGTGATTGGCAGTGCCCGCTGTCAGGACTTTCGCACCAAGGAGGGACGCACCAAGGCAGCCTATAACTTGGTCAAGCTGGGCATCACCAACCTGTGTGTGATTGGTGGTGACGGCAGTCTGACTGGTGCCAACAACTTTCGTACAGAGTGGAGCGAGCTGCTGGCTAACCTGACCAAAGCTGGTGAGAGTCCTCCAGTACAACATGACCCAACATTCACCGTTCTGAGCAACACCCTCTACCTGTAACAAACTGATTTTCTACACTATGCCATGATAGTTATGAGTTGATGCTATGGTATTAATTACAGCAACTCAAATCAAATCAGTAAAGGGATGTATCTGAGTGTGTTGCTATTTTACCCGTGTTCAGGAAAGATCACAGCAGATGAAGCCAAGTGTTCCTCTCACCTGAATATCGTTGGCATGGTGGGCTCTATTGACAATGACTTCTGTGGCACTGACATGACCATTGGCACTGACTCTGCCCTGCACCGCATCATAGAGGTTGTGGATGCAATCACCACTACAGCACAGAGGTATACCTGCAGACACAGACATTCATCCTGAGGACAGAGCATTATGTGATAGTAAGACTAAGATGTGTCTTTGTTCAGTCACCAGAGGACCTTCATCCTAGAGGTGATGGGCAGGCACTGTGGGTGAGTTAAGCTTCAGTGTGTGTGTGTGTGTGTGTGTGTGTGTGTGTGTGTGTGTGCACACCTGTGCACACCTGTGCACATGCATGTACATGCATTTTTGTGTGTGTGGTGTCAATGTGGTCGCTATATTTATAACTGTGTGTTAAATCATCTGCATAGGGTGACACATGGTGGAATTACAGGCCATAGAAGTGGTTTATGCCTCCTGCAAAAAATAGTCTAGTGTGTCCATCCCCGAGACAATGTAAAACAATGAGTGGTTGCTTGGTGGCTGCATGATGAATGAAGGTGATTCTACTGGTCTGTTATTCATGACAAACAACCTCTGAGCTTTATAAGAGAAAAAAAGTGAGATGACCTTATTACTACATTAAACTGTCAAGTAGGAATTACCAATCATTCACCACAGCCATGTTCTGTCATTTTGAGTTCTCATTACGCTGGTTGTTTACGGGCAGCCCATAACCTGAATTGATTCTAATGCATTTTTCTTCATCATCTTGTATGCATTATTTTTATTCTTACTCTTATTCTTACTCTTACTCTTACTCTTACTCTTATTCTTTTCCCCCAGTTTTTAATAGAGAGTTACTACTACAATAACAGATTTTTTTGGTATGATAATGGACAAATCTAAAGATCGGGTTAGATAAGGATACCACAAAATATTGACTCAATACAAAAAATATCAGTATAGGTGTCAACCTTCAAAAGCCCATATTGGTCAAACCCTAGCATCTAACCCTACCTGCAGTTACCTGGCCCTGGTGACAGCCCTGGCCTGTGGTGCTGACTGGGTGTTCATCCCAGAGATGCCCCCAGATGAGAAATGGGAGGAACATCTCTGCAGAAGACTGACAGAGGTATGTTTCTTCTTTCACACTATAATCTTGGTGGCCTTTCTGGGTCTCTGGCTCCCCATTCTCTGCTACTGTCTCCCAAAGAGAGTTTCTTTAAAGTCTCTCTCTGTCTCTCTCAGCAAAGAGGCCGTGGTTCCCGTTTGAACATCATCATTATTGCAGAGGGAGCCATGGACTGCCATGGTAAACCTATCACCTGTGACGATGTCAAACAGGTCAGTCATCACAGCACTCCAATTTACCATGACAAAGGAAGGGCTTTAGTCATATTAGACAGACTGCTCATATACTATTTCCATCTGTCTAGCTGGTATCAAAGAAGCTTGGATTTGACACCCGTACCACCATCTTGGGCCATGTACAGAGAGGTGGAACCCCCTCCGCCTTTGACAGAATCCTGGTAATCCCCGATTTCCTCATACATAAACCTTTTAAATATAGACCAATTTATCTTTCATGTCATGCATTAACAAAGCCAACATTTTCTACCGCTCTCCCCTCCTGTCCTTTTCTCATTGCCATGATTCAGGGTAGCAGGATGGGTGTAGAGGCTGTGATGGCTCTGCTAGAAGCCACACCAGAAACTCCTGCATGTGTGGTCAGCTTGTCTGGAAACATAGCTGTCAGGCTGCCTCTCATGGAGTGCGTCCAAGTGGTGAGTTAAACCCCATATACCAAAAAAAAAGTGTATAGACTGTATATGGATGAACACATGACATCAACCATAAGGCCAAATAAGGTAATCTACTTGATTTCATTCTCAATTCCCTGTCTTGTTTATCTTCTTTCATATCAGACGAAAGATGTAACCACAGCCATGGCTGAAGGGAGGTTTGAAGATGCTGTGATGCTCAGGGGAAAGTGAGGCATGCAGTTCTGTGTTTTTCATATTAAATCCATATGAAAGGTGTTGTGTTGAATTTCAAATGTACATTGCTGTTAATGTTTGACCGTAGGAGTTTTCAGAACAACTGGAACACTTACAAATTGCTGGCTCATGTGCACCCCCCAGATACAAAGGTGAGGAACTACAGTTTCTCACTTACATTAATTGTTTCTTAGTGAGTAGCTGCCCTTGGTGAGTATATTTATTCTGATAAATTTCTCTCTGATATTACTCCCAGAGTAATATCAATATTGCCATCGTGAACGTGGGAGCTCCTTGTGCTGGGATGAACGCTGCAGTCCGTTCAGCTGTCAGAATAGGCCTCCTGCAGGGCCACCAGATGCTGGCAGTGCATGATGGCTTCGAGGGCTTGGCTCATGGAATGGTACAGTCTAGTAACATACACATAAACAAACAAAGCTTTTACTGCCATTAAGATTTCTATTAGCTTTACAGTGTACATGCATACACACAAGTGAGAGCATGATCAAACAGACACATTGTAATTTCTTTGCATTCTCCCTGTACAGGTTGAGCCTATCGCTTGGTCTGGAGTCGCAGGATGGACTGGCAAGGGGGGTTCCATGCTGGGCACTAAGAGGTGAGATATTTCAACACACCCCACTGTTGACAAGTAGTCTAAGAAAAATAACAGGTAGACTCTATACTGTGTTCTTCCCTTCTCATGAAGATCCCAGCCACGTGACCACATGGAGCAGATCAGTCTGAGCATTACTAAGTTCAACATCCATGCTTTGGTCATTATTGGAGGCTTTGAGGTGAGGGGCTGAAATATAGAGTGGCTCTACACCCCATCATGTTAATGATCGCAATCATATTGATTGTGAATGTTCATTAGAGTTTTACACTTTCCCTGTCTTCATCAGGCATTTGCTGGGGGTCTGGAGATGGTGCAGGCTAGGGAGAAATATGAGGAGCTGTGTATTCCCCTGGTTGTCATTCCTGCTACTGTCTCCAACAATGTTCCTGGATCTGACTTCAGCATTGGTGCTGACACTGCCCTCAACACCATAACCATGGTCAGTTTTGCCCGAGACCAACAAAAACGTACACATACATTCGTCAATATTAGTATCTACACACACAGTAACACTAAATCCACTAATGTAAAACTGCTGGTCATTTCTCCTGGCAGGAAAATAATTCAAAATAAAAGATTAAAATAATAATAGTAAACATACAATCAGTAAGATAACATGAGGTAAAATTAAATAATCGTAAAACTGGTCAGATTGATACACACACACACACACACACACACACACACACACACACACACACACACACACACACACACACACATAAAATGATGTCCTACTTAATATTTTCTCTCTCTTTCTCTCTCTCTCCTGTTTCTGGTTCTTTCTCTTTCTGTTTTTCTTCTCTTTCTCAGACCTGTGACAGGATCAAGCAGTCTGCTGCTGGCACTAAGAGAAGAGTGTTCATTGTGGAGACTATGGGAGGATACTGTGGCTACCTGGCAACCATGGCTGGCTTGGCATCCGGAGCTGATGCTGCCTACATCTATGAGGATCCTTTCAACATCCATGACCTCAAGGTCTGTGCATATAGACGGATGAATAGACGGATGAATAGACGGATGAATAGACGGATGAATAGACGGATGGATGGACGGATGGATGGACGGATGGATGGATGGATGGATGGATGGATGGTTTCTCAAATCCCTGGTCAGACAGTTGATTTGTTTGTAGATAAATGTGGAACATCTGGTGGAGAAGATGAAGACAACAGTTAAGAGGGGTCTCATTCTGAGGTTTGTGGGATTTTCCCTCTAGAATACAATCCTGAGGTCATCATGTGTTGTTACTGTAAACCGTCACCTTTACACTATGTGGTTCGCTGGGGGTTGACGTTATGTTTCACTCACATATTAACTCAACATATTTGTTTGCAGGAATGAGAAATGCAACGCCAACTACACCACAGACTTTATCTTCAACCTGTACTCAGAGGAGGGGAAGGGTGTGTTTGACTGCAGGAAGAATGTTCTTGGACATATGCAGCAGGTTTGCCAAAGGATGTAGATCTTCAATTGTTTGTGTACTAACTCATTGTTTGCCTTCATTGTATGCCTGTAAGGAGACCTTAGTAAATACACTGTTCCCATATCCTTTATTATTAGGGTGGAACACCCACTCCCTTCGACAGGAATTTTGGCACCAAGATGGGGGCCAAGTCTGTCCTGTGGCTGACTGACAAGCTGAAGGAATGTTACAGACATGGTGAGAACATGAACTCACTCGAAACACAAAATGTGGTCTAGGTCTAGGTCCTGTGGTGTGGTGAACTCTTATGCTTCCTGTGCTGATGCGTGTCCTACTTTATGCCTCTAGGTCGTATCTTTGCCAATTCTCCAGATTCTGCCTGTGTGTTAGGCATGAAGAAGAGATCTTTGGTCTTCCAGCCGCTGGCAGAACTTAAAGAGCAGACTGACTTTGAGTGAGATGTCTTTTCTATCTTTCCCAACAGTCTCGTCATCTCTTCTGCGGGCTTTATATTTACTCAAATCTTACTGTGTTACCTTCATTTAAACATTTCCTTGACACAATGAATGATTTGATTAACTAGGCTTAGAGAAACTAGTTGTCATTTCTTCTTGGCACTGACTGATGTATTCCTCTGCAGACATCGTATTCCAAAGACTCAATGGTGGCTGCAACTGAGGCCCATCCTGAAAATCCTGGCCAAGTATGAAACCAGCTTGGACACCTGTGAAAGGGCTGCTATGGAACATGTCATCAAGAAGACAGGCTTAGTTAATTAATAGCCCTTCCACGTTACTATTACCACCATCAAAACACACAGACAGGCTCAGGCAACCACTCAAGAATCAGCTGATTTGGAAACTGCTGGTATTTGTGTGCTATGGATGAATAATAGTGGTGTTGTAGAGCTGTCTTATATCAGACAAGCTCTAGAGAGCAGCAAGCTGCTCTACACCATGTTGTCTACAAATCCTGGTTCTGGTTTCTGTCTTCTGGACTGCTGCTCTACTTTCGTCCCTCTGTGTCGCCCCTCTCCACCTAGAATAGACTACACAATAAATACTTAACTTACGACTTTCCAAGTGTTGTCTGCTTTTTCTTAATCCAAATTGTAATTTCTCCTAGAGTAGTAAATAGCAGTAACTTACATTTAGTCATTCAATGAAATGAAACCTGTTGAGTTATGGAGTGTAGTTATAGTGAGTCTAGAAGATCTGCCTGTACTGAAGGTCAGAAGGAGGAAGGTGAGCTACGGGGAAGATCGTAGCACTGACAGTAGACAGGTTTGGAAGTGAGTAACCAACTGACAAAGTTTTGACTTTTAACTTTAGATTTTGATACTGAAGATTTTTACTTCTTGATAATATACAATCTGTTTAAATGTTCTTATGATTACGTCACAAGAACATTTGATTTAACTTTAATTAAACTTATAATATACCTTGGGAATTGTCTACTGACTGTAATGCTTCTATGTATAGATTGTGAAAGGAAAGGAAATTGGTATAGTTCTGTAACAGTAATATAAAAAGGTTGCAGATATTAGCGTTCACATTTTGAAACTTAATGTTGTCAAAATCTATTTTCTCTATGCTTTGAATAGCTTTCCTACATAGATGATCAACTTCGTAAGTGAATCAATGATTGAAATACTGCATTCAAGTATGAGTATGAGTGAGTGAGTGAGTTACATTTCTGTTGACTGGTTGTACAGGTCCTGCAGAGTTTCAAAGAGGAGCATCCCCTGTCCCAGTTGAATATTTACCTGCCAGCCCTTCAGTTTCCAAAGCATTCTGAGGCCACTGATTTCAAGAGAGAGGTCAGCAGGCAGAGGATATCTGGTAACCTGGACTCTCATGAGGCAGGTTTTGATGCCATAATGCAGGCAGCTGTCTGCCAGATAAGGCCATCCCACATGACTGAGCACATCTACAAATATCCCCTGTCTCCTTCTTGTTTTCACTAGCCTCACACACAGTCTCTCATTCCTGTCTGTCTCCCTGTGCCCCGTTCTCTTCCCTGTCGTTCTTTTGAATGCTTCTTGCTTTTGTTTCACCTTTTTCTGTATCATCCTTTCAGCAGGATATGATCAGTTGGAACAATGTTACCTGGATTCTGCTCCAAGTTCGATATAGCTGGAGATGGCAGGTTGTCTCGGATAAATGAGCGCCTGATGGGAAATGTCATCTCAATGTCAGCCGCTTCTATGACAGAAATCAAAAATGCAAATAATCATCAGAATCAAGGCAGAGCTCATAGTTTTGTAAGAAGTAGTAATATAGTGATAAAATCATGCTTTTAAGGCAAAATAAAATGGAAAACGCCTGAATTTTTGCCACTGTTTTGCCAGTTGTTTTCGCCTTGTGGCTTGTGTGTTGTGTTTTATGATTACTCTTCCATATGCCACCTCTCCAGAGTTCCCGCCTATAAGGTCTTAAAAGGATTTACCATTATGAAAGAGTGACAGGCTTTTGTCAGTCCCCTTTAAATATGTTTGAACCAAATGTTCTCTCTCTAACGGCCCCAAGTAAACAAATCCCACAATCAGTGGTAGGAGTTCTAAAGAACGACTCCAGCAACATGGCCCAGCTCATCTCAGAAGCCTACAATCTGGGTATACTAATGGCCCTCAGCCTGGTACAAGAGGCACCTCTTTAATGGCTATGCAGCATTGCATTCAAAAGAAGGTACTCTTGAAGTAACAGCAGATGTGTGGTAATGGTCAGGGAGCTTTCACAGCACAATTCAGTTTAGCTTTTAACACTCTCAGGCAGCTCAAAATAGAAAATATGTCTTTTTCTACTTTACTATATACATGTGCAGAACCTATCCTATCATATTCCTGGAGCACCAGGGTGCACTACAAGGTTGACAAGACTTACGTGGTCATTCTCAGCTCATTGTCTGGCATCATTTTCATTGGCCTTGAGGTGATCTTGGTCAGCCGGCTACTGGAACTGCACTATCGCATAGAATACCGCAATTTTATCAAAGCACAGGAGCAGATTGTCTGGAGAAATGTGAGAAAAAAAGACAATCAAAATACAATATGTATCCATGACTATCTTCATACTTTCCATTATCATATCCTTAGGCCTGTACAACTGGAAGTGGCTGATCATTTTATGATTGGTCTAATTACTTTAATGGTGATTTATAACCTCAGAGGGCACCAAAATATTGAGTTGAGTTGAGTTATAAATAGGTACATTTAAGGGCCCTGAGAAAGTAATTCACATCTCTCTGAGTGAGAGATTGTGTATATGGTTTGGTAGAATACACATTAATGCATGGTATGAACATTTCATTAATTGACAACATTTGCTCTGAGCAAGGATGGTTACACTTCTTATTTTAACTCGTGGTTTTCGACACCATCAGAGAACTACAATACCCAGAAGTCCTTACATTTCCGGAAAATGCGGATATGCCGCCCGATTGGTTAGCTACGCCTTTCAAAAACGATGCGCGGTCTTGTTGCCGAGACTGTTTCCAGCCAGACCTTTACCACAATTTTACTTGCAAACGTGTATCCACTGAGTTGAAAATGGCCATTCATTTGGACAACGAATAGGTTATCGCAACACAAGTCTCAAATTTATGGTAAGAAATTGTTAGCAAATCCTAGTTAGCAATTGTTAGCAAAAGTTAACCAGTGTAGGATTGCCAAGTAACGTCAAGGCAAAGTCAAGGCAACGCGAGATAACGCCGTTGCAAGCTAAGCTAACTGTGTTTCTTCCAGTTTAATGTTAAGGTATCTAAAATTCGTGTCTTTTACAGCTATCAAAATGAAGTGTTTGAAGGTGGACGAGTACGTCAAGCGGACAACTTCCCTGAAAGACACGAGCCTTTTACTTGAAGAGTTAGAGGTGAGCATGATGCGTGTAGTTTGACGTGTGAATGTCCCCTATATTGCCGCTTGTAAGAGTCCTATAGAGTTGTGTAAAATTATCAACCATCAACCATATCGGCCATATTTTTGTTGCAAATTATACGGCGAGTGACAGTGAATCTGATTAATGTGGTTGGGCAAGCACTAATTATTAACTGGCTCTCACTGAGTCCCATTTTCTTTTTTTTGGCGTCTGCGATGTTGTTTAAAATCACCGAGCAATATCTCACTGTTACCTGCATCCCTTCTAAAATGTTGGTTTACATATTGCAGAATTATGTCAAGAGTCGACCTGGGCCTCACAGTCGCACATTATGTGACAGAGTCATCAGAGCCTGTAACCAACAACTTGGAGTTGGACCCCCTGGCTTTGACCACATCGGTCAGTTGATAAAGCTGGTGGAGCTTGCCCTTCATGGCTATGACAGTTCTGGAGAGCACGTTGCTCAGAACAGTCCTCTCTACATGGAAAAGATCATTTTCCATATTGTCAAGAAACTAAGCTCTCTGGGAGCTCACAGTCTGTGTAGTCACCTAGCCAGGCTGCTTTACAGCAGGCTCGCTCCAGCACAACAGGTATGTATCACATGTATAGAGGAGTCTACTGTATCAGAGTCTAATGCTGCCTGTGGGATATGTATGTGTTCAGCATTAACAAGATTACCTCTCTCATGTTCACTAGGTTGAAGACTACTGTGTTCTTGTGCGGAGCTGCTTTTCAGTACTCTGGAATGGACTATGTGCCGCCAAAGAAAGAGCAACCCTGAATCCCAGGGAAAAACTCCACTGCCAGCTGCAAGCTCTGAGCTACCTCCTGTTGTTGGACAGGGAGACGCCTCTCTCCTTCTCCAAAGCCCCCATATACGCAGAAGATGCCTTGGCTGAGTTTGAGAATAGCTGTGGGGCAGTGACCAAGCAGGATGCTTCTTTTCTTCTGCAAGAAACGCATACCTTCTTCTACACATGTTGGACTGGTGGTCGAGGCAGTGGGGAGGATGGGGACAGGCAGTCTAATGAGCAACCCAGTTTACCTGCACTTTCTGAAGTAATTCTTATTACAGCTAAGCTGCTTTGTAAGGCAGGCTACTGGGACCTGGCTTCCAGCTTAATGGATGAAGTTGAGAGCAAGATCAGGCAATGTGGTGACTGCCATGGTACAGCCCTGGTGCTAGGCAAATGGGCAGTAAAAATTCACTATTCCATGAGATCTGGAGAGGAGAGTGGCCAGGCTTTTACGGAGTGTGCCCGGACCTTGAGGGCTCTTCCAGCTGACCTGGGGGACCGTGAAGCTCATGCAATTCTGGAGGGCTGCTGTCTAGTGGTGTGGGCTGTCGAAAATGGACAAAGCAAGGCACTCAGTGGACCTGTGCTCCTGGCCTGGTTTTCCTTTCTTGAAGAGCACCAAGAACAAATATTAAAAAGACTACAGAAGGTTGGTGTTGTCTTTGTGTCTGTATATGGGAGGAAAAGAGGGTGGGGGAATTGTTAGGTTACAGACAGATTTTTCTCAAAGGTCACTATATGACATTTAGAAGCTAAAAAACCTCAAGAGAATTCACCCAGATGACTCCCCTGGTACTTTTGACCTGCCTTAACAGATCTGTGGCCATACATTTTTTAAATCTTAAGCATTATAATTACACATATGTGGATATCACTACATAATGTATTTGCTGAAATGGTTCCACTAAATGTGTGTGATGACATTTGATCTAATGTGTGGTTTCTTAACACATAACAGAATTTGGTATGCCAGACTGAGGGCAGCAGACTCCAACAGTCCCTGTGCTTCAGTATTTACCAAGGCTTTGTATTTGCTTATGAGAGCATGCTTGCCTCACAGGTAAGGGCAATTCTGAAACTTTCACTATTTAAGCTCTAAGCTGTTAGGTAATTCACAATTGGCTGGATGTAATGATCACAAATGTGCAACATGTTGCCACAGTTCTAGGAATGTACTTAGACCTGTATATAGGGTATATTACTCATGGTACTGATTGTGGTTTGTCTTTGTTAGTTGGAGAACAGTGACACACTGGACCGAGTGCTGCTGTACTGCCAGGCCACAGCTGGACAGATGATGACTGAACTACACAAGCTGTCCAGTGATAACATCCTTATCAAAGCAGGTGATTGCATTTTTAACTTGCCATAGAGCTGTTCAGCTTTAATATGTGTTCATTAGTTTATATTTGTTTAATCGTGTGTTTGGTCACTTTGTGATTATGAGCAAAATGCACATGTGAATTTGATTTGTAATTTGAAAGACATATGACAGTAGCCTTAATTTGAAAACAATCCTTTTTTTCCATGGCTGTGTTTTACTGTGGTGATCACCCTGTACCCTATAGTTATTGCTGTGAGCAACTTGGCGTGTGGATTGTACAACCGGCGACTCTATGACCAGGCCTTCACTTTGGTTCAAATCCTCTGCCAGGACCTATGCAAGAATTGCCCTGCATCTCTCTCTGTGGATAGGGTATGCTCTCAGATTTTTGTTGTTTTGGTTCATCATGCATCAGTCTTTGTAAATATGCAGTATTTGGGGTAGGATAAGGGGGATTCTTCCTCCTGATTTTTAATAGTTTGCTCCTAAAATCAGTTCAAGAGGCATGTAAGTGGTACCACTGGAAAGATTGGTCTCTCATTTGCAATTAAAGTCTAGCTTACAATTACCCCCTGTCTTAACATAGTTTAAATAGTTTAGTTTAAATAAACAACTATTACTTTTTATGTATCTTTCAGTTCAGTTACTATACATTGTTACTTTTATTCTTATGTTGCTGAGTGGAGAATCAAAGTCTAAGTATTTCATTGCCAGCAACCAGTACTGTGTGTACTCTAACTGCATTTTATAAATAAACTTTGATTTTACTTTTAAGATAACCTGAAATTTAAATGATCCTGGAGGGGAAATTAGGTCATTGCAGTAAAGAAGAGAATAGAGATTATATATAAAATTCCTTTTTGTAATGTTTTATTATTATGGCCTTTTAATCTTTTGTAATGATATTTGTATTGTTATCACTAGTTGAGCCGACCCTTTATGCTGGCGGTGCAGAGTTCTCGGCGGGGTGGGCAGCTGGAGCGAGCCTTGGACTGGGTCATCCTGTGGCTGAAGGCCCTGGGGGACAAAATGACAACTCACATGGCTGAACCTGTCTCTTTGTGGGTAAAAACGAAGGCCGATGCAGCCCGCACCGGTGAGGAGGACATCCGGCTCAGGTACACACAGCACTTTCGATCATGCTGGAGAATGCAGATCAGTCTTAATTAAATCACTTAATCTTCAGTACCAAGATGGTAATGGCTGACATCTGCTATAATGGGTATTACTGAGGTGGGTGGTTTGGTGTCATTTTTATGTCATGTTAATTAGTCCTACTACAGTCCAATATTTTTTTGAGGTGTGGGCAGTAAGAATGGCTCTTAGTTGGATATGGATATGGATGATGCAATTGTTTTGTTTTTGGGTAGGCTCAGCAATTAGGCCAGATAATGAATTTTAACTGTAGAGGCAATTTTTGATCTGTGCTAGGTCACCACAGTTAAAATAAAGGGAACTGATGTACTAACTCTTGGCTCTGTTCTGTCACGGTCCCGTCACCAGGACATTGCGTGATGGTTTTGGTCCTGATGTTCCTGATGAGGGAGTATTGCTTTGCCTTTTGGAAGAAGAGCTGCGTGCCTACAAGGAGGTAGCAGGGGATACTGCCCAGGAGCGTTACAACACACTCTGCGATCTGTTGGACATGTGCCATGAGGAGAGCACCCACACACATCTGCGTGCTGTCTACCTGTGTGAAATGGCCCAGGTTGTGTGTTTCCAGGATTTCAGTGAACAGACGGACTGGTAGGAGCATTTACTTGGATCACATTGCTATGTCATGAGTCATTCCCAATGTACAGTGTTGTTGGATAAACACAAACTTAACCAGCCAATGTGGCTAACAGCCTTACTATCTCTGTTCATTATTTGCACTCATAACTACACAGCATGGCAGTTGATTTTACCCATGAAGCTTTGCGGCTACTGGAAGAAACGCCAGAGACTGCAGAGAATGCTGATAGACTGAAGGATGACAAGGCCCACACTTTACTTTGGCTCTATATCTGCAATCTTGAGAAAAACCTTCAGGAGGTGGGCACTGTTGAGTTTGTCGGGATATCATATTCATATTTACGTGTGTGTGTGTCTTGTTAAATGGCTTACTAGGTATTACTGTGGTTAGGATTAGGAATCTAAAGCCAATTTCAGTTGTGAAATGAATGGATATGGATAACACTATACTAGTATTTTTTTATTTATTTTTTTTTTACAGTTTTGTAGAGAAATATCATTGCTGCATGTAATGAGCTGTCAGTGTTTAAACAAAACATGAAATATGAAATAACTAAATAATTGATAACCCAACCCTAAATTGCAATTGAAAATCTTGGTTTTGTATGATGACCCAACCTAGTCTTGTCCTTTTATCAATTTAATAATGTTTGGTTCTCCTTGGCCAGGCCATTGAAAATGAGAAAAAACTGCAGGATATACGTGAGCAGACACAATGTGTGGCCAATCCCATTGGGACTAACGACTTTGACTATGAAGACAAGCAGAAGATGCAGGACAACATCTTGGTGTACGAAGGCCTACGTTTCAACCTGGCTGCAGAGAGCAGTAGGAACCCCTCTTTCATATGCTATCATCCAAATGTAGTTGGTTGTATAACTGATAACACTATATTCTTCTGCTCCACAATGCATGTTCACCATATCTTATATTGGTAAATGTCTTTCTACTAAAGTGGGTCAATCTACTGCCAACACAGATACATTGTCAGTTATTATTTCTGTTTCAGAAGTTCATTTATTCTAGCTGAATTGAGTTGTGTTTTTTTTCCCCGTCAGAATTGTGCCAGCCTCTTGAAAGAGCCCTGGGCGAGTGGTCCTCTCTTCTGCAGAGTCAAGTCCTGCCATCTGTCAGGAGCCCCAAACAGACCTGTAGCTCCATTGCCCTGACTGCTGCCCTCTTCAAACTCATGGGAAAGGTAACACAGACTTGGTTCAAAATCATTGCGGAGGGTCTCTTATTAACTTGTTTTGTGTTAGCTCCTCTTGAACTGTAAGGGGAATTCCAGCTCCTAGATAATCAATAACAACTTCACACCAATCAAGGTGTTCTTTAAATAAGTTAATAGGTATTCATGTGTATTAAATACTACTTAAGTATGTAGGATTTGTGTAGGGTGTTTCCTGAAGTCAGATTGGTACACCCAGTGTTCAGACCATTGATATTTGTTTGTGTCTAATCAAATCTCCTTATTCTGTCACTCATAGCCTCTGAAGGCTTTGGAAGCTTACCAACTTGCCTTGGGTCTTTCGCGCCACCTTGCTGACGCTCAAGGATGTGCCAGGTCCCTCTGTCAATCAGCCAGGCTCCTTCTGGATCTGGGTGCCCCTGAAATGGCTCAGGTAATGCAGTTGTGTAATGACTATTCTCAATGAAAATGTCTCCAGAAGTTTGTCAGTTTATACATTTTACAAAACTTTTACACATTTTTCCACTACAACTAACTCTTGTTTTAGGCCCAGTTGGAGCAAGCGGAACAGTTTCTTACCTCAGACACTTCTGAAGGGCCTTCTTCCCTCTCTATGCTGACGGTGCTGTTGAGAGCTCAGTACTGCTACAGCACAGGACAGGTAACTAATGTGTGCATGCAAGGGTTGGGCGATATGAGTTTTTCTCGTATCATGACATTATCTCCTTGACAATAGTTGATAGTTGTAGACAATGGCATTTATTAACCCCCCCTTCCATCTGTCCACATCGCAGGTGTTGCGTGGAGTGCCTTATCTGTGTGAGGTGCTTAAAGAAGTGAATGAGCAGAGACAGTCAAAGAGCTGGTACCTGCTGCGTGCTCAGGCCCTCCAGACCTGCAGTTCTTACCTGAGTCTGGAAACAGCGGCACTGCCACAGGACCAGCGGAACCGCATCATCCAGCATGGTTAGCCAAATCAAAGAAAGTTTATTGTGTTGCTCCCAAATAACTTTTTGTTTTGTATTTGTTTGAGAATTCAGAGCTGAGAATTCTGGCTATAACTAAATAAGTGCACCTGTGTGTTCAAGGTTTTAATAGCCCAGACACTGCCCTGTATGAGAGTCTGAAGCTCCTCTGCAGCCTGCTGGTCACTTTAGTGGGGAAGGGCCTGTACGGGACTTACAGCAGCAGCTCAGACATGCGCTTCATCGACCAAGGTGGGCTGGTGTCACACATCATGGGTTGACAATGTAATTCATGGAAAAACGGCTGTTCGACTTTTGCCGCATGTTGCCATAATCATTCTCCTCCTCTATCCCTTGGAGAGCAGGAGACAACCTGGTGCTGAAGTGGCAGCTGCTCTCAGAGCTGTTAGGCTGCTCTCTGAAGATGGTGGCTGTGAGGAGCAGCTGTGGGGCCATCCATGACGCCAGGCTCCAATGCCTGGAAGCCCTTAAACTGGCCATCAAGCTGCAGGCACTCGGCCAGTATGTACATGATAGTGGGTTTAAAGTTTGCAGTCAAGCAGGGTCAAACTGGTATACTGGTTTAATGATATCAGCTGATGCTGGCCATATACAGGTAGTTGTTCTCTGCTAGGTGTCCCACACAGCAATCATACTGGTGCACCACTGCATGTTTTTCTATTGTTTTTCATTCCATCATGTATGCATACGTGGTATGTTTCAAACAAGATGGAAACAACCTACATAAACAGGCCCACACCAGTTCAGTATTCAAACTGTAAACCAAAGGGTGCTGATACTGTACAATATCCATAATGGGCCTAGTACAGATAAAGCACAATACTTAATGCCAGAATACTATATAGTCAGAGCTATTGTGGTATTTCAAGCTCCTGTTGAGATGTCATGATAGAGTTTTTCCTTCTGCATAATGTGTGTCATTGTTTAGATGTGCTGAACTACTGGTGGTGAAGGCTGAGCTGGAGCTGATGCAGGGGGAGAGAGAAGAAAGTGGATTTGATCTGGACAAAGTCAGGAACCTCCTGGAACTTTGTACAGGTCAGTGAAAAACACAGCACCACCAGTTCAAATCTTACTTCTGGGTGTGTCACTTTCCTTAAACTACAAAATGCACTACTTATGTGTTTGTTTCCTGTAGAATTTTCTCATCAAGAGCAAAAGGCAGAAGTGAAAATCAAACCAAGGAAAGGCCGTCCAGCACAGAAGCCACAATCTCCCCTCCCCACCCTGGAGGATGACTGTAAAGACTTGCTGAGCACCAGGTGGTTCCCTAAAGAATCTGTGGAGAAGGATCAGGCCAGCTCCCCGCCTCTGAAAACCCAGCCCCGGCGCTGGCTCTCCTCCCTGGCCCATGAACCTGACTGCCAGTGCCCCTGCTGCTCTGAGCCCTGTCTGGGCCGCGTCACAGCCCTTTGGGCTGCTACGCAGGCTGATCTGGCTCTCCAGCGGAGTCCTAGTGAAGCCAGAGTCAGCTGGAAACTTCACAGGGCCACATTAGCCCGCTGTAAGAGTGTCACTGCCAAACTTGGGGTGAAACTAGCTAAACTTATCCCCCTCTGTGGCCCTGCCAAGGGCTGCTCTGTGCCTTCCCTGATGCAGGATGTGGTGGGCCGTGTGTACCTGCGCATGGCCTTGTCTGGGCTGGAACCGAGACTTGACAAAGTCCAGGGTATATGGAATGTCCTGGAGGCTGGCTTGGAGTTTGTGGATTCCAAGTCCTCTCCAGAGCTGAGACCCCTGAGAGCAGGCCTAATGGCAACCAAAGCCATAGCCTCCTTGCTTACCCTGGCTGCCAAGAAGGACTGCACCCCAGAGGAGCTCTTCTCCAATGCTTGGGCTTGGAACCTGCCTAAAGGAGCCATAGAGCTCGAGACAAAACCCAAAACAGCACTTCCCGCAGCCTCACTAAAGAAGACTAAAGACTCTGTCGTTACCGTCAAAGACCTAGACATTCCTGCCAAGACAAAAGAAGGAAAGAAGGTGAAGGTTGTGAAGCCCAAGATTAAAGTGACATGCACCTCATCCAAAGGAAAGATACTGGCCCCCATAACACCAGTGACTGTAAAGTCATCCTTGTTCAAGCCTTCTGTTAGAGAGCTTGGCTCTTTTGACTTTAACACAGAGGTACCTACTTTAGCCTGTACTCCTGTCCAGAAGGTCAGAGCTCCTCCCTCAGCACAGAAAGGGGCAGCAAAGGCCCCTAGACTGCAGTTCCACGTGTATGAAGAGTTGTCTCCAGTTCAAGACAAGGTCCAACCTGTACCTGCTGCGCCGAAACGCACAAAGAAATCCCGTTTCAAGGTATCCAAGGAAATCTGTTCAGAAGAGAGGATTTTTTTGTTTCAAAACAAATATTTGTGTTTTCATTGAATTTATGCATGTAATAAAATGAATGTATTCATTTTGCACAGGTGGAGTTTAGTGATGAGAGTGACTCAGAGGCTAATCCCCAGGCAGAGGTCAAAGAAAAACTGGATGTCTCTAAAAAACCTACCACTACCACCAGGGCTGCCCGCAACCTTAAAACAGCCCCAGAACGACCCGCAGAGAGGGTCCCTCCCAAGAGGCAGGCGAGGGTAAAGAGGAGCACTGCTCTCCCTCTGCCCACCTCTTCTGAAGATGAGGGGGCAGTAGTGTCTCAACCTGCCTCAGTAAGAAGAGGCAGAACCAGAAGCCAGAAGGCTACGACAGAGGAGGAGCCAGAGAAAATGAGGACCATCAAAGAGGAGATTGGTGGAATTTTGGACATTAGCATTGAGCAGCTTAGGGCATCAGACACCGAGACTGAAGACAGTGCTGCTTCAAGTAAGGATATTGGTGTATTTGTCTTGACTTCACAGTGAAGAAACATTTAACTTCCTTATGATGAATTGGCATTAGGGCACAATTAAACATGTCTAATCATGTAACGCAATTTTAGCACAATTAATAATCATTGAATATTGGCCTATTGGCGATATTGAATCATTTAATTCTGAATGTCTGTACATCTTTATCAACATCTTCACGTGACGATATCAAAGTGCAGTAAAGTAATTTTAATATTAATTTGAGTGTAATTGTGTGTAGCCCTAGTTAGCATTAACATGTTTTTTCCATAACCGTTGATCTAACTCAACTCTCCTGACTGTCTAGACATAGATTTTGAGGTCTTGCGGAGGGACCTGTGTGGAGAGAGAGACAATCTGTCTGAGCGGAGGAACAGAGGTCAACCGAGAGACGGCCTGCAAACCCACCTTTCTCATTCACAAGCCGGGCCTGGTGAGCCTTCACACTGTCGCATTGACCCTGCGATGGTGCTGTATCTTTGTAGTATATACTAAATATCCTTTGTTTTGTACCAGGGTTTCTGCAGGTCTTTAAAAAGCCTTAAAATAAATAAGTTAATTTAAGGTCTTATAAAGTATTAAATGTCTAAAATACAGTTATTAGAGGTCTTATTTCACCATGAAGAAATCTTATCTGCTTTACACAATTGGACTTGATGTCCTGAACCAATTTCCTGTTGTTCTTTTTCTTATACTGCACATTTATAGTTTCAGAAATGGTCTGTTTTTGACAGCTTTGTTTTTTCCTTTCTTTTGTTTTTTTACAAGGTCCTAAAATCAATTCCAGGTAGCATTAATAAAGTCTTAAAGTTTCCTCTGTCATTTCTTATTTCAGACAGTCTTTCTGTGGAAGCTGTTGAGTGTCTGCTGCGCTCTGCCTGGTCGGCCGTTCAGCACTTCCCCCCTCCCACCCTCTATCCCACCCTCTGTGCTCTTTTGGCCTTGACCTTAGGACAACGGGACCCCGTAACAACTGCAATGCTACATACCGAGTCCCTGGGTGTCACAAGCCGCCATCGCATGATCAGGCATCTAGCCAGTCGCCTCAAGTAAGCATTTGTACAAGAGGTGCAGTGATACCAATTTTTCCAAACCGATATGAGTACAGAATACTTTATTATCGGCCAATCAGAGTACTGCTTAAGTCATGAATGCCTCCTAGTATTGGCTTTTCATAAAACACTTGTAAGGGGGAGTCTGGTAATTGAAAATACAGTGATTTCTAAAAGTGCTGTTTACAGCGTATATTTTATGACAACATTACTTAATTATATTTTGTCTAAACTTGACCATGACACATTTTGTTGGCACTTCTGCTATTATTCTGGCTGCCTCTGACTGACATGATGCAGCTGATTTGCCTCTCTTGGCTCCAGAGATGCCTTAACTAGGCACAGTTGGCAGTTTGCTTCACTGAGATCAAATAATCTGCACATTGCAGACAATTTCCTGACACTGGAAAAGTATTTTATTGCGCCAAAGCTTATGTCATTAATTAAAGTATCAACATCGGGATAGCTTTGTGTGCTAATCTAAGTGAGTATTTGGGAGCTGGATTGCTACCGATCCTGATACTAGAGATACTATTGTTGCACCTCTAATTTATTCTTCGTCATTTGTTGTCAAATGTGCAGCATCACTTACAGTCATACTGTACAATGAAATGTTTTGGGCGAGGCATGTTCCAACATGGTAGGTACACATGAATCACACATCTAGTATATAAAAAAAGATACAATAGAATAAAATAAAAGTAGCAATAAAACAGATTAACAGCTGAACTAGAATGGAAAGAGAATGTATGGATATGAAAAGCAGCAGATTTGGCAAACATGAATGATCTAGGGATACAGATACAGATGTGCAGGTATAAAGTGCATGTGCATTGCATATAAGTATTGTTCATAAAGTGCCAAGGTTATGAGATATAGTTCAGCGGTTCAGTAGCCTTATGGCCTGTAAGTAGAAACTGTCCTTCAGTCATGAAGTGCGTGACTGACCGCTCCTGTACCGTCTGCCAGACCGTAGCAGGGTGAAAAGTGAGTGTGTTGGGTGGCTGAGGTCCTTAATGATTTTATTGGCCTTTCTCAGGCATCGGGTGAGGTAGATGTTGTCCA
>CABFOQ010024352.1:0-15837 GCA_900660455.1 Gephyroberyx darwinii
ACCGAAAGCCACAACAGAATCAGAAGACAAGTTTCTGAGAGTCGACAGCTTGCGTGATACGTGGCTCACAGCCAACAGCTTCAAGCACAGCTTAACACTGGTCGAAGTAAGAAAGTCTCAGTTTCAACTGTGAAAAGAAGGCGTCGAGTCGAGTGGCAGTAAGAAAGCCATTGCTGAAGACTGGAAGAAGGTCTTATGGACCGATGAATCAAAATTGGAAAAATAGGGGTGTTCTAAAACTTCTGACAGGTAGTGTATGATAATGATATATATTGTTCTCCAACTGTTTCAGCCAGAGTTAATATGAAGCAGATAATAACGGCTTATGAGGCCAGGCAAGGATAATCATATAGCCAAAGGAGAGACATGCAGTGACTGAGTTCATTAATGCACCATTGACTCCAGCACAATATGTGGACCAAAATGGAGTTGCAAATGTATGTTGAAAGGGTAAAACAGTCAGTAGAGCATGAGACTCTCAGACTGTAATGTAATGTAATGTACTTACTACAAGGAACAGCATGCAGTACATAGAGAACGACGAATGACCAGAGTAGAAGGAAAGCCTAGAAGGAAACAGAAAGATATTGAATATGTCATTAAAGGCATTCTCGGATGAAGTGTGCAAGTTAGTTTCATATCAAATAATGTCTGCCACAATCAAACTGTATCAGTACGGCATTATCACATTATTACAGATTCAGGTCCTCCACTAGCCACATCAATTGTAAAACATAAAATCTTACACCATCAAACCCATACCAGCGAGCAAGCTTGAGCATGTGGGCCATTACCTCGCCTCATCCACCATGAACTTGTCTCCAGTACAGGTGAAGTTCTCTATGTATCCCCCTGACTTGCAGTTGATGCGGTCCCAGGCTGGTTTGCACACGTCCAGAAAGTGAGGGCGTAGCCGACCGATGGAAGACTTCGCTATGTCTGTCAGAGATTGGCTGGCAGCAGCTCCAAATAGATAGCTACCCACAGCTTTGTAGACACACGCCACATAGTTGATCCCCACAGATTGGTTCTTTTTGCGTGACAAGTAGACAGAAAGGCACTCGCCACAGATGATCTATAACAACAGGAAGGCAACATTGAGCAACTGTTTCCCAAGCAAATAGTCACACATGGAACAAACACCAGGGCCTGAGATAAGTGAACAGAATAGAATAGGAGAGAGGTGTTCACTTGCCACAATCAGTGTGGATGGGATCATGACTCCTCCCAGCAGCTGGTAGGATATGGTGTCCTCCTTGAAGGGGTATCTGATAGACTCATCGTTACAGAAGAAACCCCGCTTGAACGAGTTGTGTTGAGAAGTAAGGATGAAAAAGGGAAGTCCAACTGGTAAAGAGAAGGAAGAGCCAGGTGATGATTTGAGAAAGCATCCCAAGCATTTCACACGAAAAGCACATCAAAATACAGATAACGACCAGCAGTTGCAAAATACTACGGTGATTCAGCTTCCTGAGCTACAACGATCTATTACACATTACTTCCCTCACGTTCTAAAAGAGTTTGGTAACAAGATGTTGGATGACTTAAAATGATATGAGTTGTCCTCCCTGAGAAGTAGCTGACAACGTTACTTGCAGCTCTTTTGAGTTTCATTTAGGGATTTTTGCTGTATGTACCCAAGACAACGAGGAGTTGTATGCAATGACAACTGAATTAGAAAGCAGCAAAAAGGCAGATAACTACTAATTCGCAGAATGCAGATCAACATTGTAAAAACACGCAATACAACCTGCTGTCATTCAAGTTATGATCAGCTCGAGAAACCAATGACGTTGCCAGTCTGTAAGGCAATCACCACTAGACGTGCTTTGACTTGATTATGCTTTATTTGTCTGACTCCGACTCTTACGCTTACTTACTCACGCCCTTCTCAGCTTGCCAAAGGGACAAACTGCACCTCTGATAATGAGTTTATGAGTCAGCCACAAGGTAGGGCGCTTTATTATATACCGCAGGGTGAGAATGCAGTAGGAACACAACACTATCCGTAGCTATGGAGTCATCCCATACCATTAGAGTGAATAAGATCATGTCAGTGTTGTGCTTAAACACTGGCTATGAGTCTTACATGTGACTATATATCTCGGTGGGCTAAGTGAGTTATAACACAGTCACAAGCCTTTGATTAGGCCTATTAGTACTAATTTTGAAAAATAAAAATGGATCTGAGACATCAGTGGACTACTGTGTACCATAAATAAAACTTGCTGTAATATAAACTAGAATACAGGACAGAGTAGAGAATAATACTTTGACCCCAAAGATAAATTGTGTCTAGTTTAAGTGCTGTTGCCAGATCCAAAACCAGGAACAAGTAGAACCACATAGACTAGTCAGATTAGCTACAGGAAATGATTTCCTGTGTACACGTTTCTATTGTGTGGTCATGTGAGGTGAAAACTTCTAAGAAAATAATACTTAAACTAATAAAAAAATTTTTTGCTGAATATGATGTCTATAAATGTATTCCTTTACGACACCCTTCACATAGAGACGATGTTGAATAGTCTACCAACTTTTCATTTATTTATTTGGCCAAATATATAATATAATATAATATAATATAATATAATATAATATATATTATTAAAGCGATGTGATTGACAATACAACCACTTCCTCAATATTTTCTGTAGTGTTTCTTCCACAAGGTCGAATTAAAGATGTGTGATATGCCTGCAATTCAAACACTGAGCTAAAAATATACAGCCCTCCTTGGAAAAGGACGCACACAGGGTGGGCATTTGAGTGCCCCCCTAGTTTCCATCGTCCTGGTTTCCCAAACATAAAGTCTTCCTATGTATTTATTCGATGTTTATGCGCACCACATGTACATGGACTATTTCACTGACTACACATTAGTATATATCCTATCCAATGTCCGTTTGGTGTGGCGCCCAAGGATGGCTGGCAGACGGTAAACATACTTGGACGAGTTGTAGCGGACAGCGCCTGATAAATCGGCAAATAGGTGCGTTAAACAGGCAGGTATAACCAGGCCTTACATACCCAGTGAAAGACAGACACAGTCTAGGAGGATGAGCAGGATCCCTCTGGTTTCAAACATGTTGTGTCCTCTTCTGGTCCTTGCAAAAAATGTGGGGTTCCGACTGACCGGCCGGCGGCTGTCTTTCGGCGAGACGAGAGGCAGGTTATCTGCCGAACATGTCTCGCTATTTGTACAAAAAATTAAAACACACTGTTGTTATTGTGCTGTAACCTAATTAGCATTGTCCGAGCCTAAAACTAGCGAGGAAAAATACAGGATAAAAATATGTCCTAAGACCTAAAACACTAGACTATGTCTAATCTAAGACTACGACACATGTGTAACGGTTAGAGCCTCTCACCCATTCAACTTCTCACAAACCAACTTCATACTACAGCAGGACGTCTTCAGCTCATAATACTGTCCTGTCCTGTACAATGATAGCGATCGTCTCCGGTTGTGATTATTGCTGCCTTCAGGTACTGTCGGAAATATGGTAATACCATCCAGGGAGCGCTCATCAACGTCCCAACAAAATGGAAAATACCAACTAGTTGCCGAGTAGTGACGTTGGGAGGGTGGAGAGCATGGACGTCAATATGGTAAATGTGCATTTTGTTATTATACATTACTGTTTGGGATTATATGTTAATATTTAGTATGGCTGTATGTTTCTATTTTTGCTCTTTGGTTTAGTTTCAGTTGTCACACATTTTCGTTTTAAATAAATTCATTAAAACATCATTGTGTGTGCATTTTTTCCTTCCTATTTGTCTTGCAAAGTGTGTCTCTGCAGCTTGATTTCTAAAATGAAACAACAGCCACCAAATAAACTACTTTTGTTATAGCATAAGTTCTGTTATTATTTCCAACCAGAATGCTTTGATACATGAAAATTCATACTTAAAGTTATACGGAATTCATCCCACCCAATTAAGACCCCATAGAGTCAAGAGTCTGCAGGTTTTCCTTCCAACATTTCCTTCCTACATCAGCTGATTTCACTGATGAGGAGAGCAAAGAGGAGAGCAGCTAATTAGTGACCCGGTGTAGTCTTTGGTTGGAATGAAAACCTGCATACTCCTGGTCCTTCAAGGGACATGATTGGACACCACTGCATTACATGATTCATGGATAGTGAATTTTTGAAACAGTTACCTGTCGCTGCCATTTGGAGCGTGCAAGGTTGCCTAGTGCAACTTTAAAGCTCTATATCACTAAAGTAGGAGCTTGCGAGGAGTACTTGAAGGCAGCATCAGTCAGGGACCTGCAACAGGCCTATCCTGTGTCCGCTTTGGCTGTACGACAGCCGTCGCACGATGCTGATCTGGCTCCACCCGGCTGGGCTCCACCCTTTTCTCTGTGCGTCGCGGACTTTATGAGGTTACATCAGTGGTTCTTTAAATAGAAAATGTAAAGTGGTAGGATATGAAAAAGTGTTCACTGCCTCTTCATCAATGTGGGCCTCTCACTGCGTCAAAGACATATTCGTACAGGGTATATGTAAGAGAGAACAAAAATGTGTAATATTACTTATAGTGTGTCTGGGCTACTCAATAATGAATTTATAGTGATTTCTTTCTACTCTTAAGATATCGCAATATGATTTTCTGTGGTATAATTTTTGACATATAGTAGCTGCATGATATTTTAAAGTTTTGCTGTTATATTGGCATAGTTTCCTTCTAAAAGGTATTATAAAATGTGTGGCTGGCAGGCTACTTCAGTGACTGAGGCCTAACCAATCAATGTGTAGACGAAGTTTTTTCTTCAATCCATATCATTCGTCTGATTTTTTAAAATTCTGTGGTGAATTAGAAAGACCAAAGGTACTTAGTTAGTTACAAAAAAAGTGTGTGTGCGTGAGTGCATGTGCGTGTTCATCCCTGTGTGCTTGTATAACGTTACCCATTATAAATAATGTTTCTACTGTCAATATTGTGCTGCTTTTTATTGTAAATACTGGGACTGTTGTTGTTCTTTTGCACATTCCCGTTGACCATTGCCACTTTTCATTTCACTGCACACCCTGTGTGTGTATGTGACAAATAAAGTTCTTGAATCTTGAATGTCACACTAAATATACTGCTAAGGGAAGTGAACTGATGAACTTTCATTCCATGGAAAGAAAAACTACAGTGATCAAACTACAGAACATACATTTGATAATTTTATTAACACAAAAATTCAGACCATCAGATCATCAGATCATATTATCACTCAGATCATATTTGATATGATGTCAGTTCCACTTCAATTTATGTGTCCATGGGAAACAGTATCTGAAATGGCCAGATTACCTTTTAATAATCAACTGTTGGCTTTTCCACATCGTCTGAATACCCTGTTCTGTGTAAGTAAATATAAGTTATAATGAAAACTGGAGTAAGAGTCCATTCCAAAACTATGCATGTTTCATACAACAGAGTGATTGATAATGTCCCCATTAGGTTCTTCAGTTTCTTTGCTTCTCAGAGTTCAAATGGGCCTCAATCTCTTGTTTGAAGAACAGCTCCCCCAAGTGGCCATGTGAGGCTTCACTCATGGCTTTGGTCTGCATACACATCTTGTACTTGTCCAGAGGTAGCTCATCTGCGCAGTGCTTCTCATGCCACAAGTGGAAAAGGCCACGAGATGGAGAGCGAATCACCATCATCTTACTGTGAAGGTACTTCCTGTACAGGTGTACGTCCTCCAATCCCCAGCCTTTGATGTTACGGTCAAAACCACCTGACCGGAAACATAGAAGTTTAGTGTCTTATACGGATCAGGGACGCAAAAATGTATCCATGTCACTAATCTGGATCAGTGACTGTGTAAATCATATCAGTGAAATGATGAATGATGACACCGGTATGACAGGTATGAAGTATGGTATGATGAAGGTGTGGCATTACCAATGTTGATGAAATCAGACCTGTACTGGCATGTCATACCAAACCCAAAGTCTCTCCAAAAGCCCGTTTCCTTCTTTATCACCTGAATAATTAAAATAAGCCAGGATATGACTTAACTTTTGGCAGAGTTCAGTCTTTTACAACCTCCCAACTCACTCACTCACTCACTCACTCACTCACTCGAGTATGTTTTGCCATTCATCTCTATGTCGTGTGAGTACCTTTAGACCTACCAGTTGTTGTTGAACAGGAGGAAGATGCGTCTGATTACTGTAGACGACAGAAGGATTGTACTGGCTGAAGAGCACTGGGTAGTACACTTTCTTACCTAGAGACAAAAACAAGTGAACCAAACATCCCAAAATGACCAGTTCCATAAACCCAGTAATGTGATGGATAGCCTAATAGCCTTGTACAGCCCATAATCATACATACTGTGTAAAATCAGTAATACTTAATAAACTGTGATGTTGTCATATAAATAAATGTCTGTTTTGCTACTCTCTATCGCTGTTGATATAACACAATACTGATTCAAATGGCTGTTGGCAACCAGCATTAAGTGCATTACCGCTACCTTCTGTTTTTAATGCTGGAAAAATCCTCTGTCACACAGGAAGTGATGCATTTTATATTACCAGAAGTTTCAACAGCGGTTTGTTTGGAATAAATAGAAGGAAAAATGGATGGTTGGCATGAGCAGGGATAGCCACCTGAGCAGACAAAGAAAAGAGTGCTACCGCAGAAAGGAAAAAGGTATCACAGTACTGGTGACTGTTTGATTGAGATAGAGTGATCTCTGGGAGGTGCAGTGCAAAAACACTACAGCAATGACAAAGATGTCACCAAAGATGTTGCCAAAATTTTAAAAACAAAAATCTTGAGGATTACTGCTTGAATTATGAGTTTCATGAATAACTAATAAAATAAATAGATAGATGAAATAAATAGTTGAGTAAATACTAAACAGTTCCTATATAAATATTTAATAAACCTGTAGAAAATGATCCCTCTCTCACCAGGATCTGCATTGAGTCGACAGGATGTTAGGAAATCAGAGGTGAAGTGGATGTCAACATCACAGAAGAAGAGCAACACATTCTGGGTCCGCCTCCAAGCCCGGGCACCCACATCTAAGCCACGCCCACGAGAGAACTCCTCGTTCACCTGGATCAACGTGAAACTCCTGAACCGAGTCTCCCTGAGGGAAAGAAGAGAGAAGGGCTGCCATTGGATAAAATCATCCATGTGTCCAATTAGGCCTTGAAGTCTTAATTACCAAGGTTTACAGTGATTCAGTGTTTGAAAACACCCTATCAAAACTCAGTCTCATCAACTTGGTGTGCAGTTTCATAGCTTTAGCATCACAGAGCTCTCAGTTAACAACATAGAGGATCTGCTATTTTATAGCAAAATTCTTGCACCCATAGGCCTGAAGATAATGTCTTATCTGAGTGGATAAGATCTGCAGTAACGTGGAAAAATAGATTCTGTAAGATTATGATTTCCTCATCACATCCTGTGCACTACAGAGGGGTTTGTGGTGTTCCCTGGGGTCCGGAGGCTTCAGAGGATTAGCTGATTAATGCAGCATTAAAACACTGATACCCTCTCACTTACAGTTTTCATCTTATCCCCAAAATATCTGCATTGCAGTACAAAAATATCTCTAATTATGAATTCCAAAAGAGTTGAGAAGCAGCTCAGATTTCATCACAGCCATGCAGTAATCTGTTAATCTTCCTCCTACTCAAATTTAACTCAATAAATGTGAACATGAATAACCCCAGGAGATCCTAAATCCTGGAGAAATGAATGGAAGAATATATAGAATGTTTGTTTGATCTTTTACATCCATATGACCTTCATTTTATTGCGCTGCTTACAGTTATGAAAAGGAAAATATGCATATAACAATGTAAAAATGTAAAAAGTCAATCTCCCATTTGCTCTCAGTGTCGGATTTGTCTCTTGATGACATCATCACAAGAGCTCTTCTGTTTCTAACCAAGGTCATAGGAAGACACTGTAGGCGATTATTGTTTAAGGGTGGATTTTTACTTCATAATAATTCAACAATAATAATTGTTACACACAATGTAACATTACCTGACAAAATACTGTGAACTGAGTATTACCTAGTGGTCTGGTCCAGCATGGCTTTCACCTGGTCTATCTGATCACGACCAAAGTAGACCACAGTGAGATGGACCCTGCCGTCCTGCTGGATGCACACCTCTCTGACACAGAAACACAGAGGGAGGCATTATGGTTCAGTTCAGCAGACATGGAGCAGGCCCACCCATAGCCAGTGAATTACATTTTCTCAGTCCGGGACTAGAATTTGATCTGGGTCTGTAAAACGAAGCGTGTGTGTGTGCTTGCCTGTGTGCTGGTACCTGAAGTTGCTGATGAACTGTCTGAATGCGTCTGCCCTCCTGGACAGAGGCACAATGATGTTAATGAGCATGTTGCGTGTGTCCACCCTCTCGCTCTTCACCTTCATCACAGGGCCGAACGGCCGGAAGAACACCAGCTGTGTGAAGTCCTGTGGGCCCTCACCTTTAAACATCAGCTCATACACTGTTCCTCTGTCCCTCTCTGTACGAGTCAGCCCTGTCACAGAGAGAGAGAGAGAGACCATTTTAGCGATATAAGAGAAGGGACCTCTGTTACTTTTGCAAGGTTTACGATAATATCTTATTATCTTCTTATTTATATTTTTATATCTTATTTGTCATAACTAATTGATTCTCAGCTGACTTGGTCAGGCCAGAAAAGTCACCTGAGGCATTCCTGTAATGCCGCTATCCTTCTGTTTTGGCATTATGCTCTTTGTTCTGCATCAACTGTGTGTCATAATTTGATTGCCGTTACGCCTTAGTTAGGCCTGTAAATTCCTTTGTGGAATAGGTTATATAAATAAACTCAACAAACCTGACAGACTTGACTTGACAATGTTACTGTGAAGTTGGATTGGGTCTTGTGCAACACCACAGATGTAATGGCAATATATTATTTGCAACACTTCACACACTCAACATTCAAAACTGCAATGAAATGAAAAAAATACTGCTGGACTGTTCTGCAATTAGGGCAGTACAGTGGCTCAGTGGGAAGCACTGTCAAACAAGAAGGACCAAGGCACAGCCCCCGGTCCAGGTGCTTTTTGTGTGCCATTATGGGTGCAGAGAGAAAGAGAGAGAGAGAGCGAGAGAGGAGGGAGGGAGGAAGGGGAAGGTAAAGTGTGTGTGCCTCTGTTCCTGTATATGATAATCCAGTTTCCTAGTCCAAAGACATGCAAGTCAGGTGGATTGGAGGCGACCTGTCATGTCTGCTTGGATAGGCTCCAGCATACAGCATACCAACACCTCTCTCACCTTCTATGAAGTCTGAAGGGGAGTATGTGTGTTTCCGCCTGGTTGTGTCCCTGTGTTGCTGAGGTCCATTGAGGACATGCAGAGCTGTCTCCAGGGTGCCTATCAACTCGTCCCTGCGGTCCTTCCTCACAGGCCTCTCCTCAGGGTGCCTGGTCAGCCCTGTCTCCAACTGGTACACCCTGGGTGAAAAAACAAATGACCACTCTCTGTATGGTTTCCCTGCTGGCCTTTACATGGCTGAAGTCAATATATGATTTGTGATTTTGAAGAGAGACAGCATGACATAAGGCAAGATTTGAACCCATGCATACTCACCTACGCAGAGTGAAGGTGTCAAAATGAATCACTGCGTATTCGCTGGGCAACTTTATACCTGAGTTCACCTCAGCCTGGTTCAGCTGGGAACGGAAGAATTCCTAGAGGAGATGATATAACATTTACCACTATATCTATGATGTGATACTTTATTTAATCTATCTATCTATCTATCTATCTATCAATCTATCTATCTATCTATCTATCTATCTATCTATCTATCTATCTATCTATCTATTTAACTCAGTAGCTAGTAAACCATGACCTACTGTTCCTACCTTGAGGTCAGACTGTGTTGAGGTTTTGTGTAGGCTATCCAGCCCCAGAGGCAGAATCCCTTTGGCCTTGGCCTTTTCCAAGGACTCCTGAAGCTGCTGTGTCCTCTCCTGGAGGGCTTCCTTCAGCTGGGCTATCTGCTTAGTCAGGCTGTTGATGTAATGTCTGTGAGAGTCTTCTCTCTCCTGTAATAAGGCCATGTATCCCTCCTTACTGGTGCCGCCCCCAGACCACAGCAGAGACTGTTGTCTGTGATGAGCTGCTGGCTTACAGGCCAGGAGGTAGAACAGAGACAGAAAGCAGCAGATGACCAGAACAATGATGCCGACACGGGCCACCAGGGCTAAAAGCCAGCGCTTAAGCATAGTGTCTATTGGATTGTCTTTTGAGCAAGGTTTCTCAAACACTTGTAGCTCGGGAGTTAGGCTTATTGAAACATAACAGCATGTTTGTCATGTGGGGATGCACCTAGAAAAAGATATGTGATATTTTGGGTCCCAACCCATAGTTCAAAAATACTGCTGTTAAAGAAGACCTCCTCCTGTCTTCTCATGTCATCTTTAGTTGGTCATGTCATCAGCCACATCCACTAGCACCATCTTCATAAGAGGCCCAGATGTTCATTTCTGTTATATGTGGAACCCATGTGTCTTACATCAGTGCAGACATCCTCCCAGAGTGGTGAAATTACCTAGCATGACAAAAATATCAAATCAAACACAATCTGATTGGGGTAAAATGCAATTTTGTTGACTTACAGCATGTTGTGAACATTACATGGCAAGAGTTATGTGTAGTAAGTAAAGGCATTTTGAGCCATGCATCCTGTCACCTCAAATCATTCAACTCAAATGCACGACCAGTCCATGGACTGGTCTTCTCAAAGCTGTTGCAAAACTAAAAGCCCATGGGAAATTATCTTATGACAGTTGTAAAATTGAGACAAGAGGATTCATATGTCAATGGTGGACCATTGATCAAGGTTAGATGGGACTAAAATAAAACAGAAAACAACCTGACCTTACATTCACTCTGAGTGCCACGACGCTGAAGAGGGAAGTGACAGAAACAAGCATTTCTCTGTGTGTCTGTCCACCCTGTGTGTGCATGTGTGTGTGAGTGTGAGTGTGTATGTGTGTATGTGTGAATATGTGTGGGTGTGTGTGTGTGAGTGTGCACATGTTGCCATCGTCAAAGTTTATTCACAGCACAGTTGGCTCTTTATTGCTCAGGTAGAGGCTGATCTCATGAAAGACTTGCTTATGTTTCCAGGTCCACCCTAGCAGTGTGTGTACGTGTGTGTGTGTACGTGTGTTGGAGAGCACGGATGCATATGTGCGGGCGGGTTCATACCATCCAGACCCTTTGAAAGCAGTCTACCATTAAGGCTAGTAATATTAATAAAAACATCAGGCTCTGCACAGTAGTGAAATGCTGACACAGCATCCATCATTTTGAAAGCCTGAATATTTTGCTTATGTTTGCAATCTTGCACAGCACTTGTAGCTGACAAGTAAGCCTTTTATCTGTTTGAAATGCTTGCAAAGCTTTGATCACGGTGTCAGCTCAGTTGAATACCTTGCAAGCTGTAAATTTCAAGATTATTAGAACTATCGACTCACATGGTGACAATGACTGCAGTTCACAGATGCACAAACGTCTTTCGTGAAGCAGCTGAGATCCCAAGATCTCAAACCTACAAATGTCACATCCCAGTCCATGAAACTCTAAGTAAGGAAGGAAAGGGGAAAAAATGAATAACCTCTACTCACCAACTGCTGTCGATCTCACAGTGAAGATATGAATCAGCGTCCATCCGCCCTCTGAAATGTCTATATCTCTACTTCTCTCTGTCACTCTCTTTTTTGCTTCTAAAACTTCTTAACAGTGTTTGTAGTCTTTTGTCGGTCTTGTAGTAAAGATGGGTGTATATCATCGGAGAGATGTGAATGTATCCAGATTATATATATAATGTTGAAGCAACTCTTTCTCCCTCTAGTTCTCTCACTCTCCTCTTCCTCATCTACAAACTTGAGGGTCGAAATAGCCTTCAAGAGTAAACTGGACTGAGTCCTACAGAAGTCTGAGTACCTCCTCTATCTCATCCTCTCCTCTCAGTCTCCACCCTTCCACAGCACCTCCCTCTCCCTCGCTCTCCCTCTCACTTTCTATGAGATCCTGTGTTCACTCCCATCCCTGTGAGATCTCAGACCATCTGCCTTAATCTTGAATTCCCTTTCAGGTCCTCAGAGGCTCTGCTTGCCCTTAAGTCTAATTAGAAGGCAATGTGAGTAAGGAATGCCCTTCAGACTGCGATGCTCTGCCACCTGCAATCTGTTGTAGGGAAATAGCTAGGTACCAGTTGGATTCCACCAATAGGATGTGGTCTTGCACATTTAATGGGGCACGGTACAGATGTTCCCTGTTTTTATTTGATCTGACTCCTGAACTCACTGAATCTTGAAGCTCTTTCCTTGTTCTCCTAATAATAAAGATCATAAGAATCTTTTCAAGAAATTCAACCCCTGGCATGTGAATGTGTGAATTCAAAATAAAAGTTAACAAATATTTAATAATGTAATGGCATAACATTTCAGAATATCTATATTTAAAGCCATTATTGAAATTGTACAGTGACAATGTATGAAATGTGTTCAAATAACATTTGTTAAAGGAAACTACTAAAAGAGGAAAGGAAGGAAAGAACTTAAACTGTTTTCTCTCTTATTGTAAAGTGTAGCCAAATCCAAAAACCTGACTGGTAGATGTTCAGTCGGTTTCAGGTGAAAGACTGACTTAGTGGTTACAATAAAGTGAGCTGTGTAAAATTCTGTGAGAAATTTTGTTTCTGTGTAATTACATTGTAAAATCACAAAAAAAAGTATTACCAAACACTTTCATATGAGGAGGCTCTGTTCATGAAATTTCAGATGTAAATCCAATATTTTAACTGATGATGGCGCCAGATATATCGCTTTCAGGGAACAAACAGAAGCTGAGTAAAACAGACAACTGGATTTATTATTGTTTCAAGTTAAAGGTATTTACATCCATTGGATTACAAAATGTGGAATGTGGCCAGAATTTGAGAAAACTCAGTTTCTCTTGCACATGTATTGCAAATGCAACAGTTTAGACAAATCTTTGCTTTCTTGGCAAACAGTGTCATGTGAGGTCAATAGTCTCATCTGTGATTCTGACTTTTAATTACAGTGCAGGTGCCTATCTGGATCATGTGCTTTGTGAGTTTTGTGCTCAATGTAGGCAGTGCTTGCTTAAGATGTCTGAATTGTTGTAAAATCACAGGACCTACAATCAAGGAATGTAAAACAGAATCACCAGTAATAATGCCACAAAATGCTGTGTATAAAAGTGGAATTTAGTCGCTTCCCAGTTGAATTCACACAACAACATTTAAGTTCTAAGCTACTTCTTCCCTTCAGATGAAGAAGCCTCGCTGATATTTCATAGACTTTATAAAAGATTTACCACACCCAAAAACAGTAGACCTGCTGCGGCGCCTTTGACAACATCCAAGTTCTCATTTTATGAGAACAGAGGCATGACAACTGGTTTTCAAAACACTTGTGAATTCAGAGTGCAATACATAAAAAAAATTGTCAACACATTTCAACCAAGAACAAAATTGTTGTGGTGAGGGGCAGTCGTCAATTCCTGCCATCTATGTTACAACAAGTAAACCAAAACATGTCTGAACGATACAATGTCCCAGCGGCAAAACCAACTGGGACATGTAGAACAAATATAATATTAGAGGTGGGCACCAATGTGGGTCTTTGATACCAACACCAGTGGCACTTTTCCAATGCAAAATCAGTAATAATTGGTTAGTGAGAAAGACTGCAACTTCATGAAAACAGCCGTTTACTGGAGCCGTTAACTTACCAAGTCCTGCTGATTATAAGGCGTGAATGTATCTTTAACTTCAATCAGTATGACTTTAATTTATAGTTACCATATGCCACAAAACTAACTTTCTTTTACTTACAAATGTTGTCCAAAGCTGTCTGTACCCTGGTTACAGTATGTCCCTCTTCTTAACTAACTTTTTCCGTAACTAAATTTTAGCTAGCATCAATAATTTTGGTCCGTTGTAGTTGGATCCTTTCTCCTCTCTAAACAGACAATTTCCCATATTGTTAGCAGAGTAACTAGTTATTCCAGTTTCTTTCCATGCCTCCTTGTGCTGCTGCCAGTTCTGTTGGCAAGGTCACTGAGCAGGAACTATCAATTTGTCTGTCACATTGCTTCAAAAATCCCTGCTGCAAATAGTATGAAGGAGGCATAATCTCTTTATCTTGGTATCCATTTTCCATATCAATAGTTGTAGCCTCAGCCAATATTGATATATCGTATCGATGCCCACCACTACGTAACACACACATGCTCAGAGGGGATAACTGTGCCTTGCCTCCAACCCAAGGCTCTCAACCTTCCATGCTCATTTGTCCACGTGAAACATAAAACTGTTGCCCCTCCACCTCAGTAGTGCCATCAACCTCGTCGGAGGCAATTAGAGAGAGGAATAGAGATGTGAGGTTACCGGGATTGAGAGAGAGGAAAGGAGAGGGGATGTTGAAAGAAGAGTGGTAGAGTGATGTGTGGGTGGCTGAACATAATCTCTCAGGCACCACAAGGTGTCGTGTCACCAACTCAGGGCTGGTTGCTAGGCAACATCATCCCTCAGAGTCTTCCTCCGGGTGGTAAGTAGGTTACCCCAACTCACTATCATCTGTTGGTGTTTTGCTGGGTTTTTACAACAAAACAGTGTCCTCTTCTTGTTGGTTGCTAAGTTCTACCAGCTGGCTTGGCCAGGCAGCATCCCACCCAGGCTGGCAGGGGTTGCTAGGTTACACCAGTTCGTCCAGTAGAGTCCCTATGCTGTGGTGCTGTTCAGGGGGGCCGGCAATGGGTTTGTTGCACATGGGGCAGACACAGCGCACCTCCAGCCACTTTACCAGACACCTGTACAGAAGAACACAGAGAAAGAGGTAAGCAAGGGGAGAAATGAGATCAAAGGCAAACTGGGCCCCAATCCCCAACTCGCCACCCATCCACAAATACCCTCAACATCACATTAACTTCACCACATTAACCCAAGAACCCCTTAATCTTGGACAACTGATAGACATGAGGCCACAGACCGGATTCCCCAAAACATCTTAGTACTAGCCACTGGTGACCTATACAGGGTTTTTCTGCCCAATGCACTCTGGGATAGCCTCCAGCCCTCCCTGACTCTGAATAGGAATAAGCGGGTAAAGACGATAAATGAATGAATGAATGTGTGACTCTCAGCATTTTTCCATTGGCTTTTAGTTGAAGATTCTAGCACCAAGCTGCATTTAGTAAACTCAACCTAAAAGTTAACTTCTCATCGCTGAACGTACACGCAGACCACATTTCCATTTTAAAAAGCCGAAAAAGCTGGGGCAAACTGGTAACAAGTGTGAAGAATGACTCCACTGTGTTCTCCTGTACTCACTTCCTGTGAAAAGCATGTTGGCATGGCAACACTCCCAGCTCGTCTTTCACTTTGAAGTCTTCCAGGCAGACAGCACACGTCTGCTGTGTGAGTGACAGACAGGACCGAGTGAGAGACACAGAGGGACAGAAGGAGGGAGAGAGAGATGAGATGAGAGACGAGAGAGGCAATTATTAGCTGAAATGATGATACATTATTCTTGGCTTTATAACAACAATAAGAGCTTTGTCTTCACTATGATATAACAATATGTTTGTGAGTCAATAATAACAATACATGTACATTATAACATATATGTATATAAAACAAATCAAATTTATAAGTAAATCCTATTCTTACCCCATGAAGATTCAACTTTTTTGGATCTCCTTTTAGAATTACCTGTAAGAGTAACACAAAATATGTTTGGAGAAGATCCTTAATAGATACAGTAAAGAAAGACAGGAAAGATTG
>CABFOQ010024352.1:15887-26273 GCA_900660455.1 Gephyroberyx darwinii
AGGAAGATTCTTACCTCAATCAATTTGAGGTCTTAAGGTATCTGTTATTTGCCTCGGGCTTACCTCTCTGTATCCAAACCGCTCACTCTGTGCTTGGTGTCGTAGTTTACTGCGGACGAACAAACAAACAGATCCATAAACCACTTCATTTACCATCTACATAACTGCTAATCTACTACACTGCGCACATACTGATTGTTTTACTGAAAATACATTCATATAAAAAAGATATGTGCTTATATTCTAAACTGCGTTTTACAGCATGTCATTTGACTCAAGACTGAAATTGAATACTGTGTGGTAAAATTATAGGACTGACTGTGTGGCTGTGACTGGGTAATTGCTGGGGATGCTTTGATAATGAACTGTCTTTTCAAATAGCTACAATGGCCACACATGCTTGGACAAATGCATGTGCTCACTTATAAGCGCAGGTTCGCTAGCACACAAATGTTGTGTGCTACACGCAAGTAAGTAATCATGTCACAGCACACACACAGACACGCACACACACACACACACAGAACTAATGAGTATGTTGCTTCTTTGAATCCCTGCACCACCCCCAGCACCAACAATGGATAGGAGATCTTTATCGCCTAGCTGGCCCTGTCTGTTCAGGCAGTTATTTTTGGCCTCCTATTATGGCTGTTTTTACACAACTAAACATAGGCTCAAATGTCTGTCACTGTCTGTTGGTTTAGCCTGAAACAAAATGCAACGAGAACATCTGATATGAACGCGGAATGTTATTTCTGATCCCCATAAAAAAATAATGTCTCAGTTAGTCACTGCTTAAATGTGGGAAATGACAGTATTCGTTGTTTTTGTCTCCTGGTTTATTGTTTACACTGATTGCAGCTCACAGTCTTCCATGTAGAACAATGTGAGGATACACGCTTTACATGCATTGAGGTTTCCCATGCCTAGAGAATGATGTGAAGTGGGTGAAAGGGGGCATGGCAGAGATTTCAGAGATTTCAGATATTTTGGTTCAGCTATTGTACCTTGATTGCTACAACAGAAAATCCTAACTGAGCTCCTAATAACCAGTTCCTAACGTAGGAGCTAACAATGCTCTTCAACTCTTCAGGTGTGAATGTTTGTACACAGGCACGCGAAAACCTGTTCATCAGGGTTTATCGGGAAATCCTATTCAGTACCAAACCAGTGATTACCCTTGCATAGACATAATTTAACAGACTGTGCGTGTGTGTGTGTGTGTGTAGTGTGTGTGTAGCGTGCGTGTGTGTATGTGAAGCAAAGTGATCTTCCTTCAGTTCTGTAATATATCACAAATTTACCTGTCAATGTTTTCAACAATCACATTGAAAACTTGCTTTGCTTTCACAGTCTCACTCATCAAGTTGTTACTGCTGTCAATTCAATTATTTTTTAGATTAGTTGTGTATTGGGGTCAAACTCTGGGCCATAGCTATGACTGCTGTTACAATAGATTGCGGTAAAATTCAAAATATGATTTTTGTGGTCTTGTTTGCACGGTAGCAGAATGTGAAGGAGGGCATTGCTGAATGGATCATGGGTGCTCAGCAAACCTTCCCTGAATAAAGCTTTTTTTTTCTTGATAAACAACTCTTTAGTGCTTTATATGGCACTGGAGTAAACATCGTGTGGAGAATAACTTACAAAGGCAGAGATTTTCAGTGCAAGTATTTGGCTGTAAAGGTATAATTGAATGTCATGAAAACCATGGCACACAGGAATTAGAAAAAGAGCCTCGTCTGAGGGTGATAATCAGAAATCTGCCCCCGACAGAGAATGCCATTCATCCCTCAGCATTCATTTGATGAATCACCCCGTCTATAAATGAATTCACAATCACACTCCTACCTTCACCATTCTAATGGTGCTAAAGGAAGTGACTCATTGGTTATGATTCATATGTGAGTTTGGAGGAACAGGAAAGCTCCAGTATTTTTTTAACACAGTTGATGATTGTCAATTTAGCAATGCGCCCAGTTCTAACAAAATAAATCAAGATTATGCAATTGTGCCTGAGCTCAACAATTACCTAAATTGGATTGTGATCAAAGCATCGATATTTTTAAATAAAGTTTCATGAGTTTCATGAGTTTCTCTCTTCAATAAATAATAACAACTGAATTTTTAAAATATCTTGTTTGGTGAGAAAACCTTCCTGCCTCATGAGGCTATGGTACACATGTTGAAGTTGAACATTACTCAAGGATTGTTTCTGCAATGTGCACTGACAACAAAGGAATTCCCTATTGCCAGGTGAAATTGTATTTTTTCTCTTTTGCTTTGTGTCTCACTTTATTTTCCATTACTGGAAACGCCAGCCACGTAATATGGGCCAAAAATTCTCCAGTGTATCACAGTTTTCAAAGTGTTTTTTTTTTAATGTGTCAGAAGAAGAAGTTGATGAGGTTGATGGCACTACATCTATTTAGCTATTTAGTTTCAGCCTCGTTACAGCTAACCTTAAAGAAGGAATGAGCAAAGTAAGAAGCACAGGCACAAAACTGAGTAACATCTGAGCTACATACCAGCTGCCACTGTGTTAGCGTTTTCTGAAATCTTCGGTTTATGTTTTGTTATTCTCAGAGAGCATATTCACCTACCCCCCCAATGAACACACCACATTTCCTCAACTGTTTTCCATATAGATGACACAGATTTTCTGGACAGCAACTCTACAACATATCCAACACACTGAATGAAGTGTACCAAACTATCAAACGGCAGTCAGTTTGCCAAATGCAGAGGCCGGTTTTGTATATTCTCACTGCATGCTATTTAGTGGGCAATGTTTACACAGTTACTCAGAGCTTTTAGATAGAGTTTCTCTTCATTTTCCTCAGTTGAGCCTGCACCCCTCGCTGCACTGACGTCTGTCCTCACACACTGTGACAGGCTGCTTCCTGCCGCCTCATATCCTGTCCCTCGGACACAAACGTCCCCTCAGCTCATCAGGGAGCTCATTGCTAACAGCGGGAGAGGTCACCCTCTTCCTCTTTTTTTGCCTCCCTTCTTCCCTCCCTTACTGTCTTTCTCACCAATACACACACGCGCACACACATACACACACACAATCTCACTTAATACCCACTGCCTCCATAGTCATGTTTTATCGCATGTTCCTGTTCCTGTTTCTCTCACCTGATGAAGTAACAACAGAAGATTAGGCTGAGGATGAAGACAAAGATGCCTGTGCCGAAGATGACCATGTAGATGTTGAGGGGCAGGTCCTGGAAGGTGATGGGAGGCATGGTGCACGACTTGTTGGAGTAGACCAGTCCCAGACCACAGAAGCACCCTGCACCAGGACAGATGGGGCATTACTGTAAGCAACCTCTAGCGGATATGAGAACATAGCCAAGAGTTAAGGGCCATAATGGCAAGGACACAAAAGCGAAGACCTCACTCACATCCACAGAATCCGTCTCCCACACACAATTGAACGCACACACATGCACACTTCCACTCATGGACAGCTGAGGGTCAGAGCTGCAGCTGTGTCCGCCTCTAATGGAAGTCAAACATTGCAGCTCCATACACACACACACACACACACACACACACACACACACACATGCAACACACAGATGCACAGATCGAGAGAAAGATTGAGAGGTAGTGTCCTTTCAATCCTTTCAATACTGCACTCTCAATCTATCCCTTCCTTTCATAAGATATACACACACATCTGACACTGTATGCAAGTACAGCAAAGACCGTTTTTTTTCCCACTCCCAATCCAAAGCCCAGTGTCAGATAATGTCATTAAACATATAAAACACACTATGGCTGTATCTAGGCAACTGGGTTGTAATTCATTCCAAGCCATAGCCTCATTTCTAGGTCTGACAACAGGTCTTTGTTGTGTAAACCCATTAATGTGGATGGAAGAGTGACACTCATAGATGAAAAACTATTGAATTTGCTCAAACAACTAAAATTCTTCTTTTGTTGTGTAAATTGAGGGGAATTGTACTCTAATCTATTGTATGCTGTGATTAAGAAACACAACGAACTCAAAGCAACCTACACTTCAAGGACCAATGAACGCAATTTGCTTGAAATGGCAGCATCAAATCTTGAACCCCAACAGTCAGAAAGTGAGACAATGATATCCGCCTGCCTGTAACCTCATTCTCATGTCCTTGGCTGTATTGGGTAGTTGTACACTACATCTGGAGCGCCGTATTGTTTCTTTATTTCTGAGTGCTTTTTGGAGAACTTGGAATGAGATGGTAGAAGTGCTTTCATTTGTCTCTTCCACCTTGCTCTGACGTTAAACTGCTTTGTGTGTTTGTTTTATCACGAAGTCGATTATCTGTGTAGCATTGCTGTCTGCCAGGGAGCAGTCAAGGTCAGAGGTACAGAGGTGGGGGAGGGTGGAGAATGAATGAGGCATGATATTAAACTATCTGTGTCTATTGTATGTGTGTACAGTAAGTGCGTGTTTGTGTGTGTGTGTGTGTGTGGCCGGGAGGGGGTGTATGTGATAGATAGATAGATAGATACTTTATTGATCCCCGGGGGGAAATTCTGGGGTTGCAGCAGCATAACAGTATCAACAAGAATGTACAAAATACATGTCTATGTGTTAATATTAAGGATAATTGTAAATTGCCAACATTAGAAGAAAGAGAGAAATGGGAGAGACAAAGGTAGATGAGAGAGAGAGAGAGAGAGAGAGAGAGTGAATATACTTGTGTCTTGTGTGAGTGTATGTAATGGGGAGTCAGTATCTGTGCTTGTGAGGGCTGGGTCATGCTAACCTAGTGAGTGATACTGAATTGAAGGTAAAGAGGGACACTTTCCAGACCCTCGTATTACTATGGTGTTGCTCAGTATTGACCTTTGTCAATTTACTTTCATTGTCCCTTGGGGCATATTTTCCACTGACCCCTTCATTTCTTGCTTGCGCAGCCAAAGTAATATGTCGACATTTCTATTTGACATTTCTACCTCCTCAGAGTAGAACCTGTTATATGAGAGGATCGATATTCCCCAGCTCTCATTGAGAGGTGATGCTCCATCTACTGAAGCACATTGACGGCTACAAGTTCAAATTCCACCACTAAATTACTTCACTCCCCGGCTAATCCTCGGTCAACACAGTCAACATGAAGGCATAAATTCAACACAGACAAATTGACGCATGCACACCGATGCACATACAGGTATGCAAGCACTCATGCATGTACACACCCGCGCATGTAGAAAAAGGACAGACATAAATTAACAAGCGGACTCATCTGGCAAACCTAATGTTCTCCATTACTTTTTCATTCGCCAAACAGACTAACTCATAAATGAAATCTTCGGCTTATCAGGACAGAAGGAGACACAGAGAGGGGGAGTCTGTCTGTGTGCCTGCGTCATTCTCATGTCTGTATTCATATCACTTCACAGCTGATGACACGAATCACCTGTGAAGCCACTGTAGCCTCAGACTCAAATGTGGGTCATGTGTATGAAAGCCTCTGTGTGGGTGCATGTATGTCTGCATGTGGATGGATGCCCACATCTTCCTCCATCATTGTATGCATAGGGAGCAGACAGCTATATATGGTATTTTGCTATGGGCGGAGCCCTGCATGGCCACTGACCTATATTGGCACACTCAGGAGGCGCCCGGTTGCTATGGTGCCAAGAGTAGCGGATGCAGAAAAAACGAACGCAAATCAAAGTTCTCATTTTAGGACGCAGAACGAGAATCAGTTGTTATGATTTTAGACTGTCAGCCAGACTCTCGTGTTCTCTTTCAATAACCGCGGTCGTCCCTCGATGATTTGAGAGAGTGCTGTAAAACACCTTCAATATGGCTGCTTGTCTGACAGTTCCTATGAGATGCCTGATGGGGTTTTGTCCTATATAAGTAATGTTCAAACAAAGCGACTGCTGCTGCTGCTGCTTGCACTACAGGCAGAACTTTGCATCAAATATTCACTAGTTCACATGAGGGAAACACTCAACCCTGCTGCTGGTTTTCAAGGGGGAAAAAAAGTAGGTTGGCTCAAAACTCCATCTCACACATGAAGGTACTAGATTTGTCACACGTACATGCATAAACACTGGAACAAATACAGGCTGTCTTGATCATAGATACCATCACATAGCAGATACTGAGCTGCTTGCTGATTTCGCAGTCATTTTTTTGAGCAGAATGTCATTCTTATGATACTGTGTGTCTGCTTGTGCATGCATGTGTGTGTGCATGTCTTGAGTGTGTGTATGTGGGTGTGCGCAGGACTATTTCTCCTATGAATAGCAGGGGAGTTGAGCAGCACAAAGGGAGTAATTGTTCTTGTCTGAACACCACCAACAGTCCAGTGAGGGCTGCTGCACTCAGTAGGGCAAGGCAGAGGAAAGACCACTAATCCATCATCTTCACCAGGTTTCTCCCTGACAAAGAAGGACTGACACACCATTTTCCTGGAATGGAGTGATTAATTTTGTAAAGCATGACTGATGCGACTCCAGACACAAACAGTATATCAGGGTAGCAGTTCAAACAGGACAGAGCAGCTGTTCAGACTTTGCCCTTGGACATATTGGTGGAGACTGAGAGTGCAAGTGACTAACTGGAGATATAGTCAACATAAACTAGATTAGCCAGTGAGGCAAAATGTTTTGTAGAGCACGGACTGGGTGGCCCTGTAGGACACTAAATTGAGACTAAGTGTGATGATTAGATGAAAAGAAATCAGTCAGTCTTATCGGTCTATCAATCAGTAAACAACCAATGCCCATCATTGTTAGAACTGATTTATATAATACCATTAAAATATCACAGCAAAACGATCATTCCCTTCAGGAATATTACTGGAATATGGCAAGGATACTACAGGAGACACAAACAATACAATAAAAGCACGATAAGGTCAGTTTAAACTCACAATTGAGTAAAGTCCCTACAGGAATATTATATCGAGTGATTTTTCTTTAGGACGAGCTACGACAGATTTGAATTCTCTTTTTCCTCACTGGGATTTTCTCAGTTTAGAAAATACAGAAGTAGTAAACTAACTGGAAACTGGGATGTAATTCATTCGACGTTGCGCCTTGATTACTGCACGAGTATCACTACTGAATTAATGTTGCACATATCACAGAGGCCTCTATAGCTGACAATAAAATGACTGCTCACCGTTACACCACTGAAACGGGTGCATCAATGCACCGGAGGGAGTCCTTGATGGGATCCGATTCGTGTTTATCAACAAGCCGCCGCCGCCGCCAGTACAGATGGGTGGCTACAATAAACTACAGCAGAGCTTATGATGCTCGCTGCCAGTGTAAAGGTGAAGGAGACAATAACGCGATAGCCTAAAAAGGCCCGAAAAAACGAAAAAAAATCTTATCGAAAGTTGAAAGAAAAACGTGAAGAAGGAACGGGCTGTGATCCATCAGTTGCGCGGTGGTTCATCCCTTCCCGCTGGCAGGCTGTAAATAAAATGAAAAAAAGAGAAACGGTGATCTGAATTTCCCCCTGCGCACTGTATTGGCTCTATTATTATTATTAGACGGTATAACACTGACCCAGCATCTGTGGAGAAGGAAAACTAGAACACTGGCTCTATTTTCCTACTCCCGCCCCCGCAAACGCTACTGACATCCAGTGAGACCAATCCTCAGCCTGTCTGTGTTGACTTGTGTTGTGACGGCTCGGCTGGATGGACTGCATGCATTTTCTGCCAGTGACCATCTCTTAATGTCTGCACTAATTCTTCAAGTGTCAGAATGAATCCCCTCCCCACCCCCCAAAAGGATTTATACGAAATGGTGTTTCAATTGCTTAGGTAAGACAAACTCCATTTATTTATTAATAGTAAGAATCTGATACAAATACAAAAAAGTATAGGCATTTTATACAAGAATGCAAAATCTTAAAAAAAAAATAAAAAAAATCCTTTCTACAAGAGTGCTGATGCAGAAACAGATTTTCAGTTGATACAATGTCATAAAAATGCACGCTGAGTCAACACACATGGTTGAAATCAGCCTTTGTTTAGAGGGCTATGATTAAAACCAGCAGACGTGCTGCTTTGGGCTGCAGTGTGGTTGCACACGTACGCAGTGCAACAATCAGAAACTTTTAGATCTCAGAAGAAATAAATCTGCTCGTATCCTGTGAAGTTTCCAGCGATGATGGGCGTGTAGTTGTAAATCAGTGAGGAGGCCTCTTCCTGGGGCTTGTCAAAACAATGCAAACTTCTCCTACCTAAACAGAGCAGAAATGAGATGGATGTGAATAGAACAGAATAGAATTGGGCAAGATAAGGTCCACATGGGGAAATCGGTTAGAATAGAAAAAATAGTGATTATACCTTTTCCCAATAGTATCTTTTAATGGTAGGTTTGCTAAAACCCATATGTTATTCACATCGGTTTAGTCCTCCTCCCCCATCCAAGCTGAGGCAACTTGTGCACATTTCCATAGTGTATGTATTATTTCCTTTGATAATTTAATTGTATGATTTAATTTTGCTCAGTAGTACCGACATTCTTTAACTCTGACTCTATGCCAGTGTCCATATAAGGCTACGTCCACACTAAGCCGGGTACATTTGAAAACTCATACTTATTTTGGCCTCCCGTCCACACTAGGGCGGCGTTATTACCCCCCCAAAACGGAGCTTTTCGAAAACGCTCTCCCAAGTGGATAAATTTGTAAAAAAAAAAAAATGTTGTAGTGTTGATGGCAAAAACAGAGACTTTCGAAAACGATGATATTTCACTGATGTTTCACTGCTTGACTGTCACTTGATCCAGCTCGAGCGGCCGAGTGGTCTGTGCATGTCCATGGAAGGAGGCATGCGTTGTTGGTGGTCTAGTGTGGACGGCGAGCTTTCCGAAAATGTACGTCCAAATGGCTTAGTGTGGACGTACTACACACCCATAGGAAATTTAACACTTTTAGGATCGTTTAGAACAGCCTCCCCAGAGCCAGAGACTCCAATCATCACTTGACACCTCCAAATACCTGTCACTAAAAAAATCACCACTTATTAACACTGGAAGATTTGCTGTGTATGTTTACCTTCATTGACAAAAAACTCAGCCAGAAGAGAGGATACTCGGACAGCGTTTGGGGAGTGAGGAAAGTGAAGCTGGGAATCCCACTGGAAACGATTCACCTCTGGGTGCCACTGCACTCCATAGAAGGGATATTTCTTACCTGCCACAAAGGAACACACAATAACATGTTATATACATAATGCAATTACAACTTATTTTCTTCTTTGCAATGACAAGTTAATCAAAAAATTCTTGGTAACCTTCCATAGTTGAGACGAAATGGGCTCCATTCCGAGCTATGTTTGTAGACAGGATGGTGAAGAAGTTTTCCAACTGTTCATTTTCCTGGAAGCTCTGTAAGAAGAACATTTCTCTAATTATAACCATATAGTTTTCAGAGAAAAAAACTAATTTAATTATTTGTGACATGATAATGTATTTTTGTGTTTATGTTCAATTTATGTCTCATATCTTGCAGGCTCTTTTGCACCGCAAGGTCCCGTTTAGTCCTCATATCATGTATGTCAATTAGTACTGTGTGAAACTAATTGAAACACACACGTCCTGATGATTAGACACATGTTTCTGGATTTAATTGTGAACCCAGTAATAGGACAAAACCCCAATGCATTGACACAGCTTGCCAGAAGGATGTACCTTTACTGTAACTCCATAGTGGTGAAAATTACCAGTCAGAGCTTCTTGGGTCAAGGCCTTCATGACCTCAGCGGGAAAACCCTTGAACATCCTACTAGAATGGGCCTCTGTGAGGGGAGAGGGGAGGAAAATATCAAAGTTATCATGTAAGCCATACAAAGGTATACATTTATTATCCCAATGCAGAAATTATTTATTAATAATAGCGGCAGTCTTGATTATGGGGCTCCAATGAAAAATACTGACACTGACAGTTACGAGTTCCCCTCTGACTTGGAACTTGCCTCTACTGACACCAAGTGGTAGAATTTAGTAAGTGCAGTTTTCCAGAAACTTTTTTTTTTTCCCCACAAGCAATGAAACACCTCATCTTTCTGCCATCCAGGTGGGAATGAATGCACCTTGAACAACTTCACTCATTTAAAAATGTAAACTGAGACTGTGATTCAAGCTGCTAATATAATAATAACGACTTATATTGTAAATCACTTTTCTTAACAAAGTTACAAAGTGATGTCAAACAAACAGAGAGCAGTGTATGAAGACAATTATGACTAGAAACAGATGGAATCATGCAGTATACAGTGTAAACATAGTGGCTGTGTAAGTGTGCTTACCTTTAGTCAGGTTGAGTGGCAGGGCAATGTTCTCAGCTGTGGTGTTGGTCAACAGATTTTCACCAGCCACCAGTACAGTCAGTAGCTGCATGCCCATACA
>CABFOQ010024352.1:43072-56612 GCA_900660455.1 Gephyroberyx darwinii
GTGGAGCAGGGAAGGTCTAGGGTAGCCAATAATACTGACAACATATAGGTACATATCACACATGTACATGCATGCACTATAAGCAATACATGTGAATAAATTATTGCACTATTGCACATTCTGTAGCACAGCAAGTTTTATGTTGCTGCACTTCCAGCAGACGTGATGTTAAATTACTAGTTTGTGGATTCTGTTGCTTTGCGAAGAGTCAATTGGATTCTGCCAAAAGTGTAAGGTGGGTCAAACGCTAGAAGTCTGGTAGTTTTGTACCCTGCTGATAGCTGCCCAGCAAATTAACCAAGGTAAGGTGTTTCTGTTGGCTCATCAAGATGTTTACGTTGTCAAGACAAGAACATTTAGCTGTGGTCAGTATTGAGTGCGCCAGCCAAACATGCCTGTATCCACATTCCAAGATCCTGCATCCAAGACCCTGGTAAGCTGAAATTGATAGTGAAAATCTAAAACTGATGTTTTGTGCAGGTGGACCAACAATCTAGAAATTAGCTGCTGTGAGTGGGGCACAAGAGTGCACTCGATTTCTGCTTTTCAGCTGAATGCTCCAGGCTCTGTCCAGCTGTGTGTATTCATCTTGCGTGCCAGGCAAACTAAAGCAAGCACTCCAAGTAAATGAAAGGCTTTCAATTAATAATTGACCCAGGTCTGAATTCCAGTAGATACAATATTTCTTCAAAGCAGCCAACCCAGGTGACCACAACAGCAGCCATATGACAGATCATCAATGCCCTAAAGGAAGACTAACATAAGACCTTCCAGCATCACATCACAACTGGGCAAAATATATATATATATGAAAACACTTTCAAATATTTGAAATAATTCACTTCATTTACTTGGCAGACACTTCAAAAGTGGACACCATTGATGTATTGAGTTTCATTTTTGCCTCCTCTCAGTAACCTTCAAACACTTGGCCAGGAACGCGCCAAAGTGCAGTTTAAGTAAACCCAGGTCCCTTTAGGCATATGGGTAGAACTGAGAGTCTGCTTAAGATAAGCCTAAACTATATGAACATCTAAATGAGCCGGAAAGAAAAACAGTCATATTGTTTGTGCCTATCGTGTCTTCTTAGACTATTTAAATGCCTTTTGTTACCAGCCCAAAGAAGTGGGTTGTGGCAAAAGGATGAATTTGGGGCTGCATTTGGATTGTCTAACCAATGCCACCACCTTTTTTTTTTTTTTTTTTTACTTCTTTTGTCACTTTTCCTTGACGTCATGAGACTCAAGGAAAATGAGAAGTCAAGGAAAAGTTACACAGAAAAGAAGAATTCAGATAATTCAAAAGCAGTCCGAGATTCAGAGCGTGTATGGAAGAACAAAGTCACAATGCAGACGTTTTCTCTCAACTTTAGAGCCTATTGCCACGCTCCAGGATAGGTATAAAATAATGGAATTCTTTGTTAAATAAATAGAATTCTTCAGATGATTAAGAGAGAAAAAATAAAATACAACAAAATGAAATAAGTGGGATGACACATGTGACATCTTGGACAAGCAGCTAGTAAAAATTCCCTCCCATAAAATAATTTCTTCTTTCAGTGATTTTTTGCCTCTTTTTTTCTTTTTTTGCAAAAACGAAAATATAAGTTTTTCCATGTTCTTTGCAATTGTTCATTAAAAAAAAATTATAGTACCAATGCGTCCTCTTTGAAATATATCTACAGCTGTACAATAGGTCTTGCAAGTGAATTCATGGGAAAAACAAAATCAATTTTAGCACATCAATTTACATAAAAAAGCCTCTTTACAGTTATTGGCTTAAAAAGGGTCATAATAAACAATATAAAAAGGAGATAGAAAGACAGCGTTTGCTAATGAGACTCTTGGAGATTCGTCTTCTCTTCAATGGCCTGTTTCACGATCTCAGCCAACTTCAAGCGGTCCACTTTGTCAGAAAAGGCTCTTCCTGAAACAAAGAAAAGAACCAGGTGAAAACCAAATAACTCAAATAGATAAGCACACAAATAAAGCTTTTCAATGGCAAATGTCTGCACTGTTGTACTAATTCATGTCAATAATAGCCATCAGTCTTTTTCACTCGTTCCATTATCAATTAGGATTGAACCACAGAGACTATTCAGAAATTCAGCGTGTTACAACCGCATTTTGTTGCGATAATTTCAATAAAAGCAACACACACTGTTTCTGTAATGACCAGCAGCAGTAGCTGTCACTATCAGCAAACACTACTTATGTCCAACTATCAAACACTTCAAGGATAAGAACAGCCATGGTGAAAGTTAAGGCAAGAGTGCCCTCTCTCTCCCTTTTTTTTCCTGGTAACATGTAGCGAAAGGGACATTGTAGATGTCCTATATTTTACCTGTATTTTCTTTTTTTTTTAAACTGGTCTCATAGCAGATAAGAAAAGCTTTTTATTATCATGAGACTGACTGATTTGTGCATCTACATGTCTCTGCACCTTCTTCTGATCCATCTCATAGGAACTACTTTAAGGCAGAGAAAAAAAACCTCTTCCTCAGCTGAAAGGCTTGAAATGAGGCGGGGGGGGAACCATGGAGAACATCAGGGATTGGTACTGTCTAATTCCAATATAAACAAAAAAGGGTAAGCAATGATCATGGTGAGTGTTTGAGGTGAAACTGGCAGAACGAGTGTTACGTTAGCAGAGACATTTTTCTTGAGAATCCAACATTGTTCTGATGATACAGCTATGCTGCTACTGTGTTTTGCCTACTTTCTTGTTCCAGTGTTAACTAGGCAATGCTTGGTAAATTTTGCAGGCGCACACATCTCCTCCATGGATTATGTCACTAGACTTTGTTTGTCATCTCAGAAATTTGGTTAAGATATCGTTTGGAATTCAATGAAAGTGAATGACACCAATAGGTAGGGAAATAAGTCACATGATAACAGTTTCTCTGATAATAGCATGTAAAAATCCATCCATGGGCTTAACATTCACTGTGGCCAGAATTATCCTTTAACAGTATGGAGCCAACATGCTCCACACAGACTCTTTATAAATCAGATTAACAACTACTTTTTCCATTTTCATTCAGGTTGTTGTTCGAAACAGAAGGCCGCCTACGTACCATGAAACTTCTTCCTTGTTGTAATTGATCAGCTTACAAAAAAAGCTCTTAATAGTTGAAGTGTTCTCTCTTGCAATAAAGGTAGCTAACAATTTCACTGAATAATGTTAAAATATGTGATTTTACATCGCTGAAATGAAAAACGTGTGTATGACATGTTGTACAGGGCAATCTAAGGAAACAGATTTACAGATTTAAGTTTTTCCTTAACTCATGAATAAACCAACAAACCATAATAAGAAAATATCACATAATGGCGAGAAAACATCTCATATCTCATGAGAAAACCTGAAGCGCTCTGCCTAAGAAGATGCCAGTAGCAGCGTCTTTCCAAAGCCTCTGCTCTGCTTTTCATGTAGAAAGACACTGGCAGGTTGACAAAAGCGGAATAATAGCAACGCACCATTCATTCACTATGAATGCAATCATAACGACAGAAATTGATACCTCTGCCTTTCACTAAGAAATGTAGGAAAACGATTTGATAACTATAATATTCCTTGTGTGGCTATGACAGATGTCTCAAATGTGTTTAGAAATACATGGGTGATGTATTGACTTTCATTGCATGCTGCAGGAAAATTACAGACACAAAAGCTTCTGCTGGACAGTACGAAAGACAGGCACTGACCGTCCCAGCTGAGCCCCTGTAGTCCGTCTCTCAGTAGTTTACAGTCTCTGTTGAACCTCCAGGCATCATGCATCACCTCATTCAGCTTCTCATCCTCATTCTCACCTGGACAAACAACATTACTTCAGAAGATATTTTACCCGAGGCTATTTCACATCCGTAGTTATTTTTCCCCACATCCGTTTACCTCATATTATCTACGAGAAATGAAAAACATTTGTTTCTATGATTATTGTTATTCTTATTATCTGTGTCAATGACTAATACTGACATATTTTTACACCCTTGCACCACATGGGTGTTTATCTCAGCATCGCCGGGGTCTTATATAGCCAGTTGGGAGTTTGGGGAAAAACATGCACACACAGTGACACATGGTATGAATGGGTAGTGGAGGGAGAGAGCCTCTTGGCAGGGGATTGGCAGCTTCATTGTTTTGTTTTGGCCACTGACATTTCAGAGTGCTTCTTTGCCCAATGGTGAAAAGAATCCAAAAGCAGGCCTGCTGAAGACACATTTCATATAACCAGGCAATGTGCTGAGCCAAAATGTCTTGAAGTGAATTAGAGCTTTTTAAAACTGATTAAACAGGGGGTGTTTAATCAATCACTTTGACATCAAATTCAAGGACTTTTCAATGAACTTTCAAGGTCTTGTTTGGTGACTCAAAACTGGCATATTTTGGGGCGTGACATATATCTCAATGAAAAAAAAAATCTTTCAATGCAATCCATTCATTTTCAGAAACTTTAAAAAGGCCTAAATAATTTTTCCCCCAATTCCACAAATCTTCAAGGATTTCCAAGGCCTGTGGGAACGCTGATCAGCGATACACAATTTAGTGATGAATTCAGTGTGTCTGTGTGCACGTGTGTGTTTACTGACCAGCCTGTGGGAGTATGCACTGAGCGATGACATCTCGTAGTTTCTCCAGCGCTACGTTGGAGTCTTCCCCTCCGTTCTCCGGGTCATGGATGAAGAAACCATCACTGGGCTTGGGGCTAGAGCGCACACACACACGCATACCTTAAGTCAAACTTTCATACTTATTTTGGTGATGTGCATGTTTTAACTTGCATTGAAGGATTACATGTTCCTCTATAATTTAAGAACACTCTATGCCCTTGGGCTTTTGAAACCCTTTCCACCCACATTGGATAAACTCCAAACAAACATGGTGGTTAAGCTAAAAAATGAACCTGTTTTTCTTCCTGAAAAGTTGTCATTTTTTTAGATTCATGGTTTTCACCAGATTTCGCTAGGTTTTAGTTTAGATTAAGCACTGAGCGATACATTGCTTTAGCTTTTTTAGGGGAGATTGAAACATCAGTGGAATTTAACTGTACTTGCTGTGTACCTCTGAACAGTGGTAGCCCCTGGACAACTCTTAGAGAACCACAACTCCAGATACTAACATTGCAAATACAGAAATGAACTATTTTAAGGTTCCATCACACACAAGATGGGATGAAAACAAGCGGTGTCAGCGAGCCAGATAAACAGATGGGCAGTCACCCAGTCAGGCTGGCAAAACACAGACAAGTAAAATAGTCCGTCCAAACTGTAACCATTTAAAGTGCCATTGTAATGGCATTTTGACAGCATCTTGCTTCCTTAATTTGACATATCAGCAGTGGAAACAGGATGTTGGGGTGAGACAATGTGAATTCAAAAGTGGCTGACTGTGTAAATCAACAGGATATCGGTTATTTAGTTAGTTATGATATTACTGGTTGCCTACTGGTACGTCATGAAGTAACAACTAATAATACACAGTTTTCCAGGAAGTAAAAGTAATTGGACTCAAAAATACAAGAAAAAAAAATTCTTGGCATTCATTGTTCAATATGTGTATATTAAGACTTTGAAAATGAGCTAACGAGGTAAAAAGAAATTCCATTTATTGTGCCTTTATTTGGTCCACCAGCAAGCCAGAGTTATCATACCCTAGTAGTTTCCGCTTCCTGAGGATTGGGTTGTTGACAGAGTTTAGAGGCTTCAGGCTGACATTCAGATCCTGGATCCTCATGTTAGCCAACTGCTCTGCATGGGCCTGCTGGATACCTGCTACTACCGCCTGGGAAGGAGCAGAGCGAAAGGGAGAGGAAGCGGGAGAACGAAAGGGGAGGGGATGGGCACAGAATCAGAAACAAAGAGGGAAAAGGCAGAAAAAAGGAGTGAGAGAAACTAAACATGGGCTATTAATGAGGATAACTTTCCTATCCAACAGTGGCCTCTACTGGTCAGTTCATTCAGGAACACCTGATCTATTCATGAATGGGGTCAGCAGTGAGCAGCTCCATGGAATAGTGGTGAAAAGCATGAAAGAGATGTGGGTGACTGTTCATGTGAGTAAGTAAGTGAGAAAGAGAGATCAAGCCAGTGAGATTAGAAGGAGGGAGATGAGATTGTCTGGTGTGACACTCCCTTTAAATCCAAGGTTATAATAATATGGCATCAGATGTGATGATGACCATCATGACCGACACATCACCATCTTAAATGTGCTAAATATAGCATTTTAACAATCAGTCAATCACTCCCACATTCATTTTGAGACATTTGTATAATTACTAAGAACAAATGAGACCATCGCTGAAAAGATTGGCAGCCTCTACTGTTCCCTACAATGTGTGCCACCGGCTCCGATTTTGCAGGAAACCTGCAGGAATTACTTTCCAGTACAAAACAGGAAGAGTGACACTACTCTTCCAGTGCAAATGGAGCAAGTAGCAACATCCTCTTCGCAACAGATAGTAACAGGGCTCATGGGAAATGTGGTCTTAATTTTGAGAAAGACGAGCAGTAACAATACCGCTGGCGTGAGAAGGAGGCTACCATCGTCTCGACCGTGGCATCATTTATTCACGGTAATTATACCAAGGCATCACCATTAACTTGACAATGATATATTTATATTGACGTAGCACCTTTAAATTCACACCCACCTTGTCCATCATCATCTGAGCGGAGGGCAGCACGTTGTCCAGGGCCTCGGTGCAGTTGAGCCAAGGGTGAGCCAAGACTCCCTCGATAGTCAGCCTCTCCTCGGGCTTCACCTTAAGCAGCCTGGGGAAGGGAAGGATGTACGGGGGAGGCAGAGGATGAATGAGCGAGTGTGAGGGAGAGAGAGGATCAGTGGGGGCACGGGACGGAGAAAGTGAGGAAGCAGGGTGTAAAGGGGAGGGAGGGTGAGAAGAAGGTATGGAAGGAGCAGAGGAAGGGAGGACAACCAGACAGGTCAGAAATAAAACATAAAACAAGACTTGGGCATGATAGCAGCCCAGGTTTTAGAATAATATTGAAAAACAATGTGGATATACATTTTGGTCAAAATACAGGAGTGACAGCAGCGGATGTGTAGGAGAAGAATCAAGAGACGAGCTCAAATTTCACAATGTCACAAGTACATGATGTGTGCCTCAGCCCGCAACACCACGGAGGACCACAAACCACCACAATCAGTTTTACAAGCCTGTTTCAGTATGGCACACTGTCTGATACAGTTGTCGGCAAGGAAAAGAGGGAGTGACGTACTTGCGTACAATGTCCTTGGCCATCTCAGAGATCTGGCTCCACTCGTCTTCGGGGAAGTCAAAGCTGCCTGTCATAATCTTCTTCCTCATGTCCTTGGGGATGGTGCGGCTGTGGTGCTTGGAATAGAATGGAGGATAGCCGCACAGCATCACATAGATGATCACGCCAAGAGACCACAAGTCACAGCTCTGGACCGAGGGAGGGATGGACGGAAAGGGGGAGAGAGACGAGACAGAAAGAGATTAATACAAAAAAAAAAAAGGTTTTATTTGTATTACATATTCAGTGATTGTAAAACATGACACAGCCCTGAAGCATCAGATGAAATGTGTACCTAGTGGAGAGAAGGCCACAAAAGGCCTGAATGGTTAGTTCAAAAGGTGTGTGTCTCACCTTGTTATAGGTATAGGGAGTGGGTGAGGTAGGTATGATTCCAGACTTTTCCTTCTGGTGTCTTCTTTGAGCCTCAAGTACCTGGAAACAAAGTTTAAAACAATGGTGCAAGAGATAAGAACAAAGTGATGAATCACAGTTGCACCTACTGAAGGTATCAAGGTATCATGGAACAAACATTTAGGCTTCATTAGTGCAGCGTGTGTGTGTGTTTGCATGGTACCTGAGGTGCTACATAGTAAGGAGTGAACTGAGGGGTCATCAAGTCACCCTGGTCAATCTTGGCAAAGCCAAAATCACACAACTTCACAGGCGCATCCTGTGGAAAAGGAAGGAGAATCAGAGGGAGAACCATGCAATTAGTGGCTTAGTGGCTTTACTGAGCAGTAGCAAGTGAAGGAGACTAGTAATGTGGCTCACAGGGGAGCAAACAGTGTGTAGACAAGTGTGCAATGACAGTATAACAGTGTATTTATGTGGATATTTATCCTCTGTGCAACTTCATCTACTCACCAGAGAGTTATCCTTGAAGAGCAGGTTCTCTGGTTTCAGGTCTCGATGTGCAATATTCAGGGAGTGACAGTGTTCCAAGGCTTGACTGATCTGCAAGAAGAGATATCAGGTTGAGACACCACTCTCTCTCTCTCTCTCTGTGTGTGTGTGTGTGCCCATCAAACAGCTTATTCTGTTTAGCAACAATTGGAGTTGATGTGTATTGTTTTAGATGCATGTCTCACTGCTGACATATTGCTGCATGAGCTGCTTAAGCCAAGCAGGGGGCTGCTAATGGCATGGAGAGGCTGCTAGACGCACTGTTACTCACAGGAAGACAAATGTGATGGAAAGCAAACAAAGCATGACAGATAGACGGACAAAGAAAGAAAAACTCGGATGGATAAAGACTGATCGACCAGAGTTATATACTGCATTTATAAAATTAAGTTAAGAAAACCCAGACAAAAACAGTGTGTAGCATGTTGGTGTGAGAGTGTGTGTACCTGCTTAGTGACCTGGCTGGCCATCTTTTCAGTGAAGTGTCTGTGCTGACTGATTCTGTGGAACAGCTCACCGCCCTCCATCATCTCCATGACGATCAGTAGCCTCGCCCTGGACAGACAGCAGCAAGGATGGATGGATAGAGGAAACAGAAATTGAAAGGGGAGGGACTGGAATACAGCAAAAGAAGACATTTATGGAATTTTGCACACACGCACACACACACAAAGCTATTTACCTTGGGCTGGACTCGTGAGGGAACTGGACACTGTTGGCATAAACCTCCAGAATTTGCACTATGTTTGGGTGGGTGGCACACATCATATGGAGACGGACCTGCACGGTAGAGAATACAGAGTACTGTATATAACTCCCTGAAAAAAAAAAAAAGCTTAAAGCTACACTGGACAAGATGTTGTGAAAATACAGTTGTCTTATCAACCTAAATCAATTTGGTGCTCCGCGGCTGACCTGGCAGGACGGACGGGAGGTACGCTGGCTGGCAGAGACAATACCCCGGAAAGAAGTGGTCAAGACCGGCGAGTTTTATGTTGTTGTGTGAACAAATAAAGCGGCCTGCAGGCCCGTGAACTCTCCACTCCTGCCTAGTTGCTATGAGTTTGTGTGTAGCCCTCTCTCTTAGTGCCTCGCTGAAGGGAGTATCAGTTTCTACTAATGTGTTCTTCCAACTATCTCTTGCTCTCTCTGTCTCCACTTTGATGTAATGGCAAACCAAACATAAAGCAAATTACAAGACAGACCAAGGCAGTGTTTCAGTGCCTGAAGGATGACTATACCTGCGTAAGCCAAACATGCAAACAGAACACATTATTATCTTGCACAAACAGAACACTTGTCTTTGAACAATGTATGCATCTGAGCTACATCACAGGGGCAAAAAGATGACAAAAACTGCTCAAGGATGTTGTTTGGAGATGCTGATCTCTTGCCTTTCAGAAATAGCTTTCTCAGTTCAGTAGTGAGACTTTAGGCAAAGCAGGTCTGGGTTGCTTGTTTTGACTGCGTGTCTCACTGCTTCACTGCTGTATAATCTCCTTGATCAAAACAGAGGGCTGCTAATGACATAGAGAGGCTGGTAGACACACTGTGCCCCGCAGTAAGAAAATACTACAGTATATTATAAACCATACAAACAGGCAGACGAGAGAAGAGAAGAGGAGACAGACTGACAAGGAAAGAAAAATAGGAAAGGATAAAGACTGATAGACAGACCAGGGTTACACAGTTAGAAAAATAACAAACAGACAGGCAGACAGAAGTACGTAAATAGAGAGATAGACACGGCGAGGCAGCACAAGAGACAACAACAACCAGTCAATACCACAGGCATTAATCACTACCAGAACTGTGTTTCTCTAACCTCGTTTCTGGCCTTGGGGCGATCAATGAGGATCTTCAGGGCCAGGCGTTCCTGAGACGACTTCTTCACACATACTCTGTGGAGAAGAAGAAAACAAGGCTCAACAAACACCTCACTCAACATGATCACCTCTTCAGTGTCACAGGTCTCATATACGGAGCATCAAGAAGAGAATTTCCAGTAGCTGGCACAGTTTTTCATATTTTCCTGGATTTGTATTACTAATACTTTCTATTTTTCCGTCAACTATTAGCCTTAAAAACTGTGTTACACATGCATTTATATCATTGTGTCTGTATAAGACACAGGGCTTTCATATTAAAGATCAAATTAATGTGAATTTCCACAAAGAAAATAAGTTTGATGCCAGAAAAAGGTCAATATTGTAACTCCTCTGCCCTCTTTATTAAAACTGCTTCAGACACACTTGCACAATCAGAGTCCCAGTGATTTTGTCTGTATGATCACGTTGACATGAAATCATCAAGCAATGCCAGAAACTCTCAACAAATACAAGACACCGCCGGTACCCATGAGCTAGCTGTGCAATAGAGCGCATTGCTAGTAGAATCCATTGATTAGTATTGCTATTTAATCAGTATTAGCTCTTTTTGTGCATCCTTTTCTGATTCATGTTAATGTGTAATACATTTTCATCTTTGCCTCATGTATCATTCTCAATGTGTAATATGTGCTGTGACCCTTCATTTTTATTTACTTCTTGCTGTCAGGCAGCTCTCTGTGAATCCTATCAACCAGAGCGAAACCAGACATCAAAGTCTTTAACATACTTTTGGAGTTGGAGTCATTTTGAATGAGTATCGCCTGGTAATGGTTTTATTCAAACTCAATTCTAAGACAAGGAAATAGCGCTCTGAACAAATATAGGCCAAGCATATAATTTTCATGTCTGACAAGTCCATTAGCTCCTTTCCCCCTCCTCTAAGTGGGGACCCAAACATTCTCTTTAGATGGCAACCTCTGGCCCTTAAACTCAGATTACACTATTAAAGCATTACCACATGGAACACTCTGCTTGGACCAAAGTCCACTTACTGGAGAGCAATACCTGCCTAATGATTCACCGAGAGGGGGGCGGTTGAGTAAAGGACATAAATGTGTTATGACTCAGAAAGCGGTGAGCGAGGGTGAATAAGTACCAGACAGATTCCTATTAGGCAAAACACTCCATGAATCAGAAAGCAATAAAGAAGAGACAGAGAGGGGGTGTGTGTAGGAGGTGTGCAAAACTGAAAGGAGTACAACATGAATGATGCAGGTTAAGGGTGCATCTAAATGAATGACTCGCATGAGTTGATTTTAGGTCTTCCCATCTCCCATCCCCTAGTATAAACATGGTGGGAAATTACAGCTTGCTCTCCACTGACTAGACCCATAACCGGTTTCAAAGAGTGTAAGGAATCAGTGACAGACGCTGACAGATTACGGCCTATATCTGATCAGAAAAGTATTCCGACATGCACACAGAGGAACCTACACACATGCACAAAAGGACTGAGGGCTGTTTGAGCGGCCACCGTCTCTCTAACATATTGCAGTAACTTTAACACAAACAGGACTTATTCCTATCAAGAGGAGACAATATAGCCGATAGCTGCGGAGGCGGTGACAGAGGTCATCACTGCTGACACAAGAGATGTAGGCGAGCTCAGTCTGAAAGTGAAGACTGGTGCATATAGATAAACAATTCAAAATAAATTATTCACAGTCATTCATGACACAGGAAGTGTTTGGATACGATAGAGACACTGCAAGTGCGCGACATTAACTTGTCAACTAACAAATGCTGATTTGGCTCGCAAGCCAATGCAGAATGACGTCCTCTCCGTTGAGTTTTGTGTTTTCTCCCTCACTAAAAACCAGCGGTTGGAATTTTGTGAGCTGTAAGCTGATCCTGGATTCAAGCCTGGTGACAACAACTTCAGTCCTTGCTACAGAGAAATTACCAGATTAGTTAATGTAGTTTTATGATAGGCTAAATGTGAGAAAGACAAAAGACATTGCTGCTTACCCTAAGTATTTCAGAAGAATGTGCTTTTCTGTGACATATTACTCCTAAATTGTTAGAGAGAGAAAGTGTAGAGACAAGTATGCAGAAAGGAAATGCAGAGATAAAGGTCTGAGATCAGTTTTATCTCTTGCTTCCACAAGCCTCCACTATTCCACCTCAGTGCATTGATTACTTGGCTCTAAATCATGTACTAAATCATGACAAAGACACGGTAATTGCTGAGCCACAATGAGTACAATGAAAAAGAAATTAAATTAAAGGTACCGCCACCGAAAATCTCCAAACAATACCCAGCCCCCTGGAATTGTGTGCCCAACCTGAAATCCTGAGAGGAACACCATGAAAAAAGCTCATCCCTGTGGTGAATGTGAAATAAACACACAGACTGGCCCAGTGTGTTAAAACCTGGTCCAGTGACAAGCATCCAGCCCCTTCATATTCTCAGTGTGTCAAGGATAGGGTGAGACAGTGCCAGTTGAACTGATGCCACAGTAAACACAAGACACACAGAAACTATATGGGAAGTAAATAAACAGTAGCCATTACGTTTGTCCACTCACCAGCCCCTTCAGCAAATATACTCCCACTGTTCTGAAATTACATTTGAATCCAACAGATGTGCATTGTAGTCAAAAGTGCACTTGCCACCCTATTTGCAACCACCTAGCTTATGAACTCGATAGCCAGCACTAAGCAAAGAAGTGTGGGAATGCACTGTCAAATTCTGAGTGAGATACTTGAGTAGATTTTGTCAGACACATTTAGTGGCTCCTCCATCTCACTGAGGGTTAATAGCTAAAGGAGGAAGACAGAAAATGACGCTGAGGTGAAAGGGTGACACGTAGACATGCCATCTACCTGTCTAACACTACGGCCAGGCAACAGCAGGAAGTGCCAAATAACTGACGCACCATAAATAAATAAGATGATGCTGCAGTACCTATGAAGAACATAGTCAATGCTTGAAGACTGCAAACCATCATGGAGGAATGCAAGTGAAATGGAGTGTAATTAGTGGAAAAATATTGGGATTATAATAAAAGGAGGGGAAAGCATCTTCTGATCTCTCACACACACACACACACGTTGTTGAGCTCACCTAACAGGTCCACTGATACCGGCTCCCAGCTTCTGGGTCCAGTTGATGTTATATTCCTCTAGAATGGATGTCTCCTGTAGGGGAGAGAGACCAACCAGAGAATATAGATGAGACATTTGATGAAAAAAAAGATATAATGCTGCTGTGCAGGCCTGGACTAATTTACAAACCTGGAACTAAAAAAGAGATTGAAAGAGATTCAAATAACCCTACTTTTCTGAGAGACTGATTTTGGCCAGCATAATACATCAGGTTTGGCAAGTTATAGGGAATTAAACAGGACAGGCTTGATATTTTGGATGGGAAGTGATTTGTAGATCAGTCAGGTGATGCCTGTATGTTTTTGACCCTCTCACACACTCACACAAACACGTCATTACTCTATTTGAGGAGAA
>CABFOQ010024353.1:0-17116 GCA_900660455.1 Gephyroberyx darwinii
CTGTATCTTCTGATCATGAAGGGCAGTACAGCTGTGTTGCTAGCAACAATCTGGGAAATATCAAAATGATTTTTAACGTGGATGTCAAAGGTAAGTCCAGCCTGTTATCACACCTAGCTCTCAGGGCAATTCAACATTTGTATGACGTTCCTTCTTTCTTTACCTATACTCTTCACTTGACTCCTAGTATCCAACCTCCTGTCCATTGCATTGGTGGTGGCGGCAATAGTTGTGATAATTATCATCATCTCCTGCACTGTCTATGTCTACTACAGAAGTAGACATACGGGATACTACAGACCGTCGGATCATGCTCCATGTTCGCAGCAAGAGGAAGAGGAGGTCTCAATGAAATAGACTAGGAGGGGGGGGTTCCAAGAGAGCTTTGAAACAGACAAACAAAAATTGGTCTGTAGCCACACAAAATGGAGGACACACTGGAATCAAACTCAGGAAAATTATCTTTGTGTTTATGTTCTTTATTTGTAATCTTAGAATGCATAAAGAATTTGTTTCACTTATTTGTCTCATTTGTTTAAATAAAAGTAGGTATCTAACTTATTGAACTTTCACCTCAGCACTGGTTCTGCTCTTAGATGCTTGTTTAGGAAGGAAATGCACTTATGATTTCTGGTGACTAGTAGTTCTCTTGCCTACCTACATTGAATGCACTTATTGTAAGTTGCTTTGGATAAAAGTGTCTGCTAATTGACTGTAATGTAATGTAGAATGACCCTGTTGTATTGTTTTGTACTATCATTTACATGCTAGACTTCCTTCATGTCTTTTTAAAATCGTCAATTGTATATGGAATATATCGCAATTGTATATAGGTACATGACAAAGTTTTCAGGCAAATGCCATTTTAATCCTTTGAGTATTATGGTATAGTATAGTAGTATATAGTTTAAACGAGATCACGTTGCGATGTATATAAAATGCAGTTTGCGTTAATAAAGATATTTCAGAAATTCATGAAAATTACATATCGATCCTGAGCTGTAAGAATGATCAAATGACCGTTGATATAATTTCTACCTGAAATTAGTTCTTGAGAATTTTAGTGGTGCCATGACCACGATCGCCCCACTGTTTCCAAAGTTTCATTTCAGGTTTACTGAAATATCACGATACAATTAAGCAGTGTAGCATTAACAGTTAAAACTCTGTTCTAATTTCCATTTGAGAGTCCTTTGTAATTAAAGATGTAAACAAGTTCGGAAGAACAAATAACACGCCTTGAATGTGAGACAGCAAAACCTGAAAATAAGACTTAACAGCAGTAGCAGTGAAGCACAAATGGGATTTCTTAACCATAACTGGACTGAGTGTGGTAGTCATCACCCATAGAATTTGAGTTCAACGTCAACCCAAACGAGCGCAACATTTTCACGATATGACGTCTTTCGTCGTATCGGTTCTTGTCTCTCCAAAAGGTCAACATCTACTCAACTTCAACATTTTTGTTGGGATGTTATTTTTTTTGTTTTGTGCCATCATTTCTTAAAACAACAACAAAAAAACGACAATTGAAATAAATAAAAAAAACAGGCTATCCGCGCTCCTTGATGACGTGTTAGTTTCGTTTCCGTTTGGCAGCCTGACGCAGATTTATTGCGTCACAGTGGAAAGGAGGGTGATTTTTGTAAACAGCTTGTGGTTAACAGTCTAGCTAAGAGGATTGGTATCGTATCGTTCTCTATTCGTAAAGCTCCTGTCTTTCAAGCGGTGTGGTATTCTCCCAAATAAACATCCCCGTTGCTTATGTGGCGTTGATTTTCTGCGGGAAAATCCAAGGAGAGAGTGAGAAGATGACAGCCACAACAGCCTTTGATTACAGCGTCTGGGATCACATCTATGTGTCAGATGATGAAGATGTGACGCATCCAAACGTCGATACTCCGAGTTTATACAGAATGAGACATCGGGTTAGCCATGAAACTTGTAGCTGTGGAGTCTTAGAGCTAGATAGTGTAACCAGTAGAGCTGTAGACCGAGCCAGAGGAGTCAATACTGAAGGAGTTTGACCAGATTGTAATGGGCGGCTTGCTTTCGCTCCTATTCTAGGGGCAGTAGTGTGCTTCCTACAGATTTCACTAAGCCGATCTCAACTTAACCATAATTGGATCGCCAAGCCACCAGGCATAAATCACAAGTTACTGGAAATTAGATTACTACATTGGGAAATTATTAACTGCAATGACCAGCTCTGGCTACATATGGCTCTAATTAGCTTAGTTGGTGCCTAGCTGTTGACTTGTTATGTGAAAGTGATTGCAGTCTTCAGGCGTCCTCATTCCCCTATCCCTCAAATCTGTGGTGTATGAAAAAAACTAGACTTGTGAAGATAGGGGGCCAAATGACACCAGTGGGTGGCAACAGTCTTTGGAAGAGGGCATTTCTGGACTGTCCTGGTGGCTCAGCTGGCTAAGGTGCTTACCATGTAAATGTAATGTCTTAAATCTTAATCCAGCATGTATCTTGTTATTCCCCCTATCTCGACTCCTTTCACGGTGAACTGTCCAATAAAGCAGAAATGCCATAAATATTATGAAAAGGCATTTCCACTAGTGGGGTCTGGGGGCATTCATCCCAGAAAATACATTTTTGAAAATATGCCTTTAAAATTAATTTCTAGTGAGTTTTGTACAGTAGCATGCGTATGTCCTTCCAAGGGAGAAAATGCAATATAGGCCATCTTACATTTCTGATCTCACTGAGGTTAATATGCAACCCATTCAAAAATGTACAGGTGTAAAATGAAATCCAATAGGAAATTAAACAACCTTTAAATATTAAATAGTACCCTATGAAAATACTTTATTTGTTTATAAAGATAATTTCCATTTTCCAGCGACTAAAATCTTTCTATACAAGATAAGAAAGCACTCGATCAGGGGTATAGAAAGACGGTATCGATGTCCTGCATTGCAATGTGAAGAATTGCAGCTTTGAGGAGAGCAGAAAATCTTAGAAAAAATAGAAGAAAGAAAGAACAAAGCAGGGAAAATATCCCACCCCTTGGAGAGATAGACCAAAAGAGGTGCAGAATGTAGTAAGGCGTGCAAGGGCTTCATTGGCCCCAGGGCCTAATGGCTTCATGTTGCTGTTTGGGCTGGCACACCAGAGCATTGTGTTCAAAATCCCGTCACCGTCATTGCCCCTTTAAAGTTGTTTGTGTATATATTTGATCATCTACTCATTCTTTTGAGAAGATTATCAAATAAGGTCGAACACATAATTTTGACCCATGTCCTTATCAAGAAGTAGCCCAGCGTCAGGCGTGTCAAGAATAAATCTTGTTTACAGGATATTTGAGATCCTACTCCCTTAGTGCCCACCACAAGTACTGGTTTGTTTTCATCTTCTACCCATTCAGCTTTCATCCTCTCCACCCTGTTCCTCCTGTCCATCAGCCTCAACCTTTCAAACCCCGCTGCCTCTATCTTAACTTCACAAGCCGCTCATTCTTTCTATCTCCATACTGGTCTGCCACGACAGGCCCGTTTGGAGCGAATGGCTGAGTTTCAGCAGAGAGGGGAAGAGTTGGAAAACAACTTAACAGAGTGCAAGAGGCACATAGAAGAAACCCAGGGACGAGTTAGAGAGCTGGAAGAAGGATGTAAGGAGGGCGAGGAGGAGGAGGAGAGAAAAGAAGAGCTGAGTAAAGTCCATGCAGAGGTGAGAAAACTGAAGAAGGATGAAGAAATGTTAGAGAAAATGATGGAGGAATACCGGCGAGAAGAAAAGAAACTGCCCTGGAGTGTTGACACTCTCAGCAAAGATGGCTTCAGCAAGGTGAGGCAAAGGCTGTGGCATTGGGTGCCACTAAGGTCACATACTTGGATGTACAAGTAAGTGACTTTTTTTCTTAATATCCTTATTTCTTTGATGTCCTTCTATCTTGCTTTCTAGAGTGTGCTCAACATCAAGCCCGCAGCAAAGGAGGAGACAGAGGAGGAAAAGGAGGAGAAACACAAGACCTTTGTGGACAAGTATGAGAAGCAAATCAAACACTTTGGTAGGTTTTGGTATTGATGTGACTGATACTATGTTTGTTGTCTTTATCTTTCTGCTCCCTCTGTCCCTCTCTCTCAAAAGTAATCTCACTTCCTCTTTTCTATACAGTTAAACATGTTGTTTATGTGTGTGTGTGTGTGTGTGTGTGCCAGGTATGTTGCGGCGCTGGGATGACAGTCAAAAGTATCTGTCAGACAACATACATCTGGTGTGTGAAGAGACAGCTAATTGCCTTGTGATCGTGTGTATTGACTTGGAGGTGGAAGAGGTGAGTGTGTGTGTGCCTTGCTGTGTGTAATGTGTGTGTACATGTTCTGGATTAACAAAGGGAAGACTTGTAAACTCTCTCTGTGTGTGTGTCTGCTTTAGAAACATGCCTTGATGGAGCAGGTGGCCCACCAGACCATAGTGATGCAGTTCATCCTGGAGTTGGCCCGGACGCTGAAGGTGGACCCACGAGGCTGCTTCAGACAGTTCTTCTCCAAGATCAAGGTTGGTAAGTGTGTTAGTTCAGTGTGTACGCCTACAGCTTTGTCTGAGTGGTTGCTTCCCTTGGTGCAATGTATGCGGGATCATGGTTATTTCAATGTATTTGCGTGCCAGACTGCAGACAAACCATACCAAGATATGTTCAACCATGAGCTTGAGTCGCTGAAGGAGCGGGTCCGCGGCTGTGCTCAAAGCCGCATTGAGAATGCCATGAAGGAGCTGGAGGAGGAGGAGAGGCTGAAGAGACTCGGCCCGGGTGGTTTAGACCCTGTAGAGGTGTATGAATCTCTCCCTAAGGTAATCCATACACACACAGATGCTTTAAACAAATGGCGCCAACCTCTTCACCATTTTGCACCGAGTTTTGCCTCACTTTAGTGACATGGAAAATTTCAACATGAAAACACTGAACCCAAATTCAGTAGAACTATATATAGGGCCTATACATCAGTAGGTAGGACATAATTTAGTAGGACCACTCGGTCTGCCCATCGGTGGCCATGCTTGCACTTTTGTGACACTTCCTGTCTCATAGGAAATGCAGAGGGGTTTTGATGAGAAGAACATTCAGATGCTGCAGGATGCTGTCAGCAAACTGGACCTCATGGTGAGTGAGCGTGGGGGTGTACAGGTGTGTGTATACCTTACAGACCAAAAACAATGCTGTCATTAAAGAAAAGCACAAGCAAATGAAAGTCAGAAAGTGTCTTGTGATGCCCAATATGTGGACAAACTTTTTTCCTGGGCTTGGAACCATTCTAATTGTGTTTCTCTGTAAAGGAGGGAAAATACCACATGATGAGGTGCATTGATTCTGGACTCTGGGTCCCTAACCCAGGAGGGGATGATGAAGAAGAGGATGAAGAGGAAGATTAAAAAAAGAAAGGAACAACCTAATGAAAAGGAAAAACACAATAGGACAATGTCTCCGGTGTCATTGATTGAACTGCTAACCCTTTTCCTTCCTTCCCCTTAAAGTGTTGACCGACATCACCAATCACCTAATTCCTTATAGATTCCTAAAAGCTTATTTATTTTTATTATTACTTATTATTACTTACTACTATTATCCTTTTCAATTCTAAATTATCTTTCAATTTCAAACTACTCAGTGCTACTAAGTTAACATGGTCCAACTAGATCATAACATATCTTTGAAGCTGTGATCAAAAGTCATATTGCTAGACTCCACCCGCTCAAGGCAGTGTTTTAGGACCTCTGTTGTTTTACTGTACATTAATAACACCAGAGCTGAATGCCGATGAGTCTTCTTTATTGGTGTCACTCGAGGATTTTTCTTTCCAGTGGATTCCAAGTGAGCACTAATTGGTTGGGAGAGAAGAGTTGATCTTTACATCTTGGCAGAACTGAACCCATTTTGGTTTTGAGCAAAGCTAGGGGAGTGAGTGTGGAGCAAGGAGGCGCAGCCAAGTAAATCTTAAGAAAACTTGACTAATAGCTTAACTTAGGCTGTGCTCTTGAAGATAATTTGGAAAGGCATAGTATGACAGTATGAAGGTTCTTGGTGAGGTAAACTCCTTGGTGCTGAGGTAGAGCCTCTAGGTGAACTGGTCAGGGTCATGTAGGAGGATCGACAATCATAGGGTCTCTCTCTCAGTGATTCATTCAAGTGGGATTTAATCACAACCACAAAAGCAGAACTAGCTTTGCAAATCTGGGTAGATTTAAAACCAAAATAGCCAAAGTCTGTTTTTATACTCTCCACAGGGATGGAACAACCTGCCTCTTTAATCTAAACCCCTAATATCACCACCCTTGAGCCAAAGGTCTTGGTATTGATTTGTTGCCAAGGTATGATAAGGAAAATAAGTCAAACGTAGGTTATTGACTTATGTATGTAACTGACTTATGTAAGTAATCTTGTATGTAAGAGAGTTGTGATTCATTAGATAACATATCTAACATTAGATATGTTATCTAATGAATGTTGTCCAGGGTTTTTAATACTAAGGACCACAATGGAAATAAATCTTTTTATTTTGAGTTATCCTTGATAGTTTTGCGATATAGTAATAGATCGTTTTTGGCTTGTATTTTAGATGATGTCCAATAAACCAAACCCCATTTAGTCTTGCTTATGTTTAATTTGTCTACTTTCCTGTTGGTTGCCGTGAAGGCTGACTTATTTTCTGTTTGTCTGTCTGTCTGTCTGTCTGTCTGTCTCTGTGTCTCTCTCTCTCTCTCCCTCCCTCCCTCACCCCTTCCTCTCTCTCTATCTCTCTTTCATAATTAATTGGTGGGTTTGATTTAGTGGTCTGGCCAGGATTTTTGAGGCAAAGCTTCTTTGCGCAGTCACTTTTGTAAATAGAAAACAATCTGTGCAGGCACGGGGCATAAATCAAATCTAGGTAATGCCTATAAAAGCCTAGGGGGGAAACAGAATGGCATCCCAACTTCATGCAGTGCTGCCGTGTATGTGTATTTGTGTTCTTTGTTAGTTCATATCACTATGCAGTTATAATTGCAATAGTCAAATAGCCCTCTCTGCTGACGCGTGAACTTGCTTTCCACTGATTTAAAAAAAAAAATGGACAGGCATTTGTTAGTAGGAAGATCGAGAGGAAAAGTCATCACAGTTTGGAATTGCTACATTGTCATCCTGGGTACTATCAGTATCCACAAGTAGAGTCAATCTCCTGTTTATTATCACTGGAACACTCCAGGAAGTGTAACTTCAACTCTCAATAGACATCAGCAGCGAGAGAGACTTGTTCAAGTGACAAATTTAGACTAAACTATCCAAGATGTTTTAGGGCTGCAACAAAATTCTGCTTCAGTGATACATTTCTCTGCAACATGCTGTGGGTATGTCCTTGAATGACTGTAGGACATAGTCAATAGGAATAGAAAAAAAGGGGTGTGTGTGAGAGGGAGAGTGAGAAAGGGGGGTGGCAGACTCCTTAATATGACAGCTGCAATGAGATAAAATCTGGTGTCTGTGTATGTATGAGAAGCAGCAATGATGCTTGACTGTTGAAGCAGAGCAATGGTGCGGGGGTGCTAATAGGAAATTAAAAGGAGTACCCCGGAATAAAGCCGGGGGTACCAATGGAGAGGAGGAGGGGTGGCTGTTGTATGGGATTAATGGACATACTGTGAGTCTGTGCTGGAGGAGGGAGGGGAGATGGGCTTCTCCATGGAGGCTGTGGGGGTTGGCTGGGGGAGACCACGGTGGCAGGGGAGAGGAGAGGAAAGGAGGGAGGGAGGGGAGCTGGTGAAGCCACGGATATTCATGAAGACGCCAAGTGTTTTTTCTCTCTCCGCTGTGACACACTGCTAGTCTGCAGAGAGAGGGAGCAGAGACGAGAGAAAGGAGGGAGACAACGAAAGCAACACAAGGCACAGCCCATCTTGCCATTGATCTTGAGGCGATCAAGGTGAGTGTGTTGTATTCTTACACGCTGCAGCCTATCTGTCTGTGTGTGTGTGTGTGTGTGTGTGCGTGTTTGTGTATGTCTCTGACACGTCTTTTGCAATGCATGTGCAGACATGATTGATGGCAGGGTAGTCCTCATGTTTACAAGGTTTCAGTGTGTGTATTCATATGGTTGGTTATTGTGTGATGGCAGAGCAGGATGCTAGTTGAGCTGCATATTGATGCATTGCTGCTTGGTTTTATAAGCTGCTTCATCTGTCTCTAGTGGTGGTGGTGGTGTTGGTCAGCTATGGTGTGTATATGTGCTCAAGGTTCTCATTGTCTGTATCTATGTCACTGTGTCACTGTGCATTTGTCATTTGCTCAGCACAGCTCCTCTTGCTCTTTTAATTTGTGCAGACTTTGTGTATGTTCCTTTGGTGTGGGTGTGTTCTTGGTGACCCTGGTAAAAGTCATCTCCACCACCATCTGTGTACCAGCTCAGAAATACTCTGATATACCGAATCTGTCCTATCCATTGGAAGTGGGTCAAGTCTGACTGCTCAGAGTAATTATATAACATATGTGAGCTTTCGTGTTGCAGTATCTGCTCAGATACTGGAGGTACAGCTACTGTAGATATTCATAAAGCCATGATTGGCAAAATATTTTTGTTTCACTAATCTCCCTCAATGAATTAGTGAGCTCATCGCTTCTTAGGATCTTAGTCAACCAAGTCTTTAGTCTTTTGATTCTAGTTAATAAATCATTTTGAATCATTTTTTTCATCCTTTTCTCTCCTCTGGTATGACAACAAATATGAACAACATGTGTATATTTTTTTACAATTACAAGATAATTTTGCAGGATTTAGGAAATTATGGGAGAACAATTTAGCATTTTTGACAATTAGATTGATTATTTAATTACTTGACAAAAGCAGGCCAGTCGGATTTCAGGACAAATGATTCAGAGAGCTAATGAATTGAAGAGTTCTCCATTATTTGCCATACTAACTATCAATTTCTCTTTTCTCACAAGGAATCTAACCTGAGGCGGACACATACTCGCTAATTCAAGCATGGACCTCAGCAAATCAAACCTGGAGTTTTGACACCCTGACTTTGGTTGTTCAGATGAGCCAATCACACTCAAGCCTCTCCCTATACAGAATCTGGATCCACCCAACCAATCAGACAATGGAAAAATGACCTGAAACAAGATGGGACTGCAAATTTTCCCACAATCCTTCTGGATTTGGGATTCCTAATTTAGTTTTGTTGGAATATTGCATTCATGTGGTATCAGGTTTACAACTGGGAGATTTCATGTGAACGATCCTCGAAGTTGGATGAACACATCAGAAAACTTTTCTTGCCGGGTTTCCGAACTGTGACATCATGACCTTTGTCTGGCACACGCCATTGGCTAATCTAGCCAAAGCAAGACGAAAAGATGGCAGACATAACTTTTATTTTTCCGGAAAGTGCTGGAAAACGCTGTCATGAAGTGAGATTTTTCTCCTGTTTTTTATTTCTTCCAACTTTAGCGTGTGTATAACAACAGGTCAAAACAAAGGTCAGTAACTCTCCACTGAACTAGGAACTTCCAAGGAGCGCATGAATGCAGCTTGAGCATTTTTGGCAGGAAAAAGCTCAGTTCCAGCCAACTTAAGTTTGAGGTGGACAGAGTGTGAGGCAATTGGCTGAGTCAGCTCCAATGGGGGCCGGTTGTGACCCGGTCTGACCCCGGTTTGACCTTGAAGTGACCTTCGACCTCCGGTCCTGGCTCTCCACCTGCTCTGCTGCCTGGGTTCTGGAACGCTCCGCCCTGGGGCCCAGAACGAGCCAATCAGAATGAAGAAGAGCCGCAGCGTGCTGTCGGTGACTGGAGAAGAGGTGAGGAGAATATAAACAAACACGTACAGTGGGAGAGCTTTTTGCTTTCAGAAATCAATTTGGGAAAATGACCCACCACTGTCATTTGTGCAGCCATCACTTGTTTTGACATTAGTGCAACTTAGGACACTGCGAGACTGGACTACTGGGAGACTGGAGAGCAACACTGTGGGTGTTTGTGTGTGTGTGTGTGTGTGTGTGTGTGTGTGTGTGCACTCAGCTATGCACATACACGGGTGATTGCATGCTTGGCGAGTGACTGTTCTCTATTGATAGCCTGCCGTGACATACAAACCCCGTGACTGTCACACATCCTAGGCTTCCTTTGTTCTAGTCGTCAAGGTCTATAGGCACCAGTAAGAAGTCACTAGACATCCTGTATCCTCCAGTCTCCACTCACATGATGTGAACCTCTCAGCCAGTCATAGCGCTCTCTGTAAATGAGCTTCAGTGAAAGGTCGATTTCCTAGGAATCAGGTATCCACATGTCTTTAAAGGGAATGTATTGGCTGACAGACATAATAAGAGACATTGACCTGCTCTATTATGCCCTTGTAATTGTGTGTGTACTGTATGTGCGTGTGTGGATATGAGCATCCACATCTGGGTCTGGACGACATCAAACGCAGCATGGAAGCAACACGGCACTGTTGCCTAGCAACTGCTACCATTCCCCCAGTGTTTTGTTGCTACGGTACTGCAGTGCAGATCAGCCTCTAAGAGCTCAGTCTGTAGAGGCCTGATCCCAGACATGCACACGCATGCATCTGTACACACACACACACACGCACACGCACGTACACACGCACACGCACACCCACATACACATGCACATGCACATCCACTGAACGCTTTATATAAAATTATCCTCACTCACCAGAATGAGGACAAATGGACAAGGTTTAGTAAAGTCAGCCAAAATGACAACCGCTTGCCCCAAGTCCTTTAATTAATTTTTACAAAGAAAAGGAAAATCAATCTAGTGTCTCACTCCTCCCATCTCTCTCTCTCTTTACCTCACTCATCACTTCTTTATGTTCCTCTCTGTCTTACAGGGTAATGACACAGATATAATAGGTGGTGGGGAGAAGGCGGAGTCATCTCGCTACAGCCGATCCTATACGTCCGGGGCCACATTGGGGGCAGAGCTACGCAGAGGGAGGAGCAGGAGACTCTCGTCTAGTCTCCAGGTATTTAGAGGAGGGGAGGTGAAATATACAAACTACGCCATGCATCTGCACATCTACCTCTGTGAGCTCTAGTGGTCTCTACTGTACTCCTGACCCCTGACTCCTGACCCTACAGGTACCCTGCTGGCTCCGCCCTCGAGACCGCACTCGTTCACCAGAGGTCCTGAGCAACGTAACGCGTCCCACAACTCTTCCCCTCCGCATCCCGCCACGCATCTCCATCACACACGCAGACACAGACAGGTTCGCACACCCATACGCTTATGTTTCCTAGCCATTTATGTCTCGCAGGAAGTATATATTTACTGACACTCTCCGATCCTCATCCATCTTCCCCCCCTCTGTGTTCCAGTTATGAGGCAGAAAATGGTGTGTCCCCAGGTCACACCCCTCTGGGCTTGCAGAGCCCAGGCCTCACCCTGCACACGTGTTTCCCCCAGGGCCAGAGACGGGAGTCCTTCCTCTACCGCTCCGACTCTGACTACGACATGTCCCCCAAGACCGTCTCACGGAACTCCTCCCTGGCCAGCGAGGGGTGAGACACAGGGGGAGAGAGAGAGAGGCAGAGGGAATGAGTGAAAGGGAGAGAGAGAGCTTGCATTCACATGTATGTGTGTGTACGTGCGCAGACATTTCCAGGAGAAATATTTTTATCAGTGTATACTCTCCTGACTCTCTGTCTCTCCCTCTCTCAGGCACACAGCAGAGGACTTCATCGTCACACCTTTTGCACAAGTGAGTCTTATTTTATAGATAAATGACGTATGACATGAATGATCATATAAATTGTATGATTTTGACCCGTTTTGACCCGAGGTTCTGGTGAAGACCTAGGGTCAGAACGTTGTAAAATAGTTCAACAAATATATGAGAGCATTACAAGCAGTGTTTCTTCTTGATTCCTTATAAGCTACTACACTCCAGCACCTGCTAAAAAAAAAAATCTTCATTGGGATGTGCATATATCTGTCCTTGTATGGTCATTGTATGACACTGTGTAATGACCACCTAGGTATTGGCCAGTCTGCGATCGGTGCGGAGCAACTTCACTCTCCTCGCCAATGTTTCCACGCCAACAGTCAAGTCAGTACCGACTGCTCACAAATTTTCTTCCAAGTCTAAACTGTATGTTAGTATCTTTTGTGTAATCAGGCAAATAAGAGGTTGTTCCTACTATTACAGAATAAAACCAAGAGCAATCAGCTTTTACTGTGTATGAGACCTACCTCTGATTATAATTATACCTATGTACTATGGTGTACCTGATGCTTGCCTAACATACTGTTAGTCCAACCTACAGCTACTCACTGTTCTAACAAACTGTGGTGCCCCTCAGGAGGTCTCCCTTGGGTGGAGTGTCTCCCAGTCCCAGGGCAACCCTATCAGAGCAGCAGTACCAGCAGCTGGCCCTGGACACACTGGAGGAGCTGGACTGGTGCCTGGACCAGCTGGAGACCATTCAGACACACCGCTCTGTCAGCGACATGGCCTCCAACAAGGTATGCACAACATCGCTGAAGCACAACTAGAACCAAATGCATGTTAAACAGAGAAAGGTGACCACTGTAGCAACAATTTTACTGCAATCTTGAAACTTGCTAACACCCCCAAAACCCCCCAAAAAACTACTCTATAATACCAGAGGAACAGTATCTACCAAAAACGGAGACAAACAACAAACAAGCACAGAAATATCAGATAGCCCTGTATTTATTTTTTGCTCTTACTCTGCCAAAGTTCAAGAGGATGCTGAACAGAGAGCTATCCCACCTATCAGAAATGAGTCGCTCTGGCAACCAGGTTTCAGAGTACATCTCCAGCACCTTCCTGGGTGAGTTGACCTGGAATCTGACTTCTGTCCGTACCTCACCTAATGACTTTGTCCAACCACCAACAACAAGTTATTGTATGTGTGTGTGTTTGTTCGGCAATCTATAGACAAGCAGAATGAGGAGATCCCATCTCCGACTCTGAAGGACAAGCCTATGAGTCACATCAGTGGAGTGCGGAAGCTGTCTCACAGCTCCAGCCTCTCCAGCACCTCAATGCCTCGCTTCGGAGTCAACACAGACCAGGAGGATGAGCTTGCCAAGGTCTCTCTCTCACTCACACACACACACACACACACACAATAGGTAAAATAAACTCATACTATTTACCAAGAGCCTGATTCAGACTGTGTAAAAAGATGAATTGAGATACGCACGTTTGAGCTGTTTCTATTCAGACTTGGACTACTCACTGTGTGAACTGAGGGTTTTGTCTGTGCCTTCCCTTGCACACAGGTCTATTCAAAACCTTGGCTTCTTGGTCCTTCCCATTGTTAAGGTGAAAAATCAGGCCCTGGTCTTTTTGCTGAGGCGTTCAGTTTTGTTTAGCACAAATATTGAAATACCAACAGCCATTTGGAGATTAATTGGATAAAACACAATCAAATACATTTTATGGGATCTGAACTCATTGGGCCATTTCACATTTTTGCCTAAAAGAAACAACTGAGAGAAATATTATTAGAAGTTTTATAAGACAAATTTCTTCATGACACCTGTTTTCTACTAAAGCCACTCTCAGGAGCATTGCATTAAAACTTTGTAAAAACACTGATGTCCACATCACCACCACATGGCCAAATGAAAGCTCATGGAGTGTTGACTTTTCCTAACCCTATAAATGTGTCATTGTGCGCTTGGGAAAATGTATACAGTTGATGGCACTAATAATCTTTTGGAAAGTCCACAATACATGCATCAGTATATAGATATAGTTATAAACAGTCTAGATATAGATAAAGCATCATCACCATTAAGAACTGTGCCTGGCAGAGGAACACAGAAGCCTGAGACTCAATGCAGGATTTAGTAGACTACATTTTTTTTTTAAATGTTACTGATAATTGCTTCAAGTTTTGTGACTCTAAATCATGTGTGTGTGGTGTGTAACTAGGAGTTGGAGGATCTGGATAAATGGAGTTTAAACATCTTCAGAGTAGCAGAGGTGTCCAACAACAGACCTCTCAGCTGCATCATGTATACCATCTTCCAGGTAAGCAAAAGGTTTGCGTGTTTGTTTCCCCACCTTAAGAAATTCTGGGTATGCTGGAAAGATGTATCCGTATGTGGGCTCGTGTGTGTAAAGTTTTGCCTCCCCCTCTCCCTCTCGAGGAGCGAGAGCTGTTGAAGACGTTTCGTATCCCAGTTGACACCTTTGTGACCTACGTGATGACCCTGGAGGACCATTACCATGGAAACGTAGCGTACCACAACAGCCTACATGCTGCAGATGTCACCCAGTCCACGCACGTCCTCCTCTCCACACCTGCCCTTGATGTATGTCACCGCATGCATGCACAAATACACACACACACACACACACACACATTGGTGGTTTGTGTTTGGAAGCGGAGCCAGGTGCAGAGACCTGACCTTGAAACACTTATTTTAAGTTTATAATACGATGTGTTTCAATTTCATGTGGGATAGGACATCTACATGGCATGACACAAAATACATTTAATTCATAAATAGAATACAATAGAATAGAACTTTATTGCCCAGCCTAGACTGGAAAATCATCTTTTGGCTTCATCATAATACAGCAACTTCACAGATGCTGGTCAGTGTAAAAAAGTGCAGTACATGACCATCACAGATGACAATACAATACATCACAAGAGTTCATTCATTCATTCAAATGCACACACCCTTTCAACAATTACAAGAAAAATCCCCCCAAAACCCTAAAATGGGAGAAACAGAGAATATGATGTGTTTGAAAGTCACTAAGTTGTTATTTCTTTTCTTTCTCCTCTTCTCCAAACTGTTTCCTGTACCCACTGCTGTCCCTCTCAGGCTGTGTTCACTGATCTGGAGATCCTTGCTGCTCTGTTTGCTGCAGCTATCCATGATGTAGACCACCCTGGGGTTTCCAATCAGTTCCTCATCAACACCAGTGAATGCACACGCACAAACACGCAAAATATGTCTAGATGTTTAAGTTGATTCTGTCTTTAGTAGCGTTCTTCTTTTCCTTTTCTCCTTCATCACTGTATATCGTGACGTATTGTTCCCCCCAGACTCAGAGCTGGCCCTGATGTATAACGATGAGTCAGTCCTGGAGAACCACCACCTGGCCGTGGGCTTCAAGCTTCTGCATCAGGACAACTGTGACATTTTCCAGAACCTCACCAAGCGACAACGCCAGAGCCTTCGCAAGCTCGTCATCGATATGGTCAGAGCCTCGTCTATCACAGTTTATACCATAAACCAATGTGCCAGATCTGATGTAACCTTTGTGCTATTTTGGGAGAGAAACCTAGCTTGAATGTTGGTGGGTGAATGTGGGTATATCGTTGGGGTTGGGGTTTTCAAGTGGCTTCCTCCAGAAGGCTCAACAGTAAGTGTTGGTTCAGGAACTGGATTTTCTCTAAAACCGGACTATGGAAAAACTTTATATATTTATATTTTTACATTGTAGTTTTTTAGCTGACAGTCTTTTCCAGAGCAACCTAAAATGAGTGTAGCTGTAGAAGAGTTTCAATCCATCTAGGCTGTCATCACAAGACATTAATAGTACGGAGTGCAAGGATCAGGGCGATAGACCCCATAGACTGGTCATGTAAGAGAGAACTAACTAAGAAAGGTCTCATTCCCTCTTCAACCCAGACTGTTTCTCTGTCTCTCTCTAGGTGTTGGCCACAGACATGTCTAAACACATGACCTTGATGGCTGATCTGAAGACCATGGTGGAGACCAAGAAGGTGACGAGCTCCGGCGTGCTTCTACTGGACCACTACACAGAACGCATACAGGTAAAGCATCGCACGTGCATGCCACTATGGATGCTCTCACTCAGACCAAGAAGGTGACTGGTGGTGCGCTGGTGCTTGGCTGTTTGAGCATTACTGACAGAATGCATACAGGAATTATTGTATCATATACACACAAGTATATGCACAGGAGAACACACACGAACGTGACTGACTTGGACATGTACTGTGTATATACAGTGAATTGCACATATATATATATATATGTGTGTGTGTATAGGTACTGAGGAACATGGTGCACTGTGCAGACCTGAGCAACCCCACCAAGCCTTTGCCAGTATACAGGCAGTGGACAGAGAGGATCATGGAGGAGTTCTTTCGACAGGGAGACAAGGAGAGGGAAAGAGGCATGGAGATCAGTGCTATGTGTGACAAACACACTGCCTCTGTGGAGAAGAGTCAGGTAATGCTTCCTCTCTTTCTCTCTCAACGTTTGTAACGCAACACTAAGCTAGATATGTCCAACACTTGCTCATCTCCACTTCTTCTCCAGGTGGGTTTCATTGACTACATCGTCCACCCGCTGTGGGAGACGTGGGCTGACCTGGTGCATCCAGATGCCCAGGAGCTGTTGGACACTTTGGAGGAGAACAGGGAGTGGTACCAGAACACCATGCCCCAGTCGCCCTCACCTCCCCCAGACAGACACCTCCAGCACGATCGCTTCCAGTTTGAACTCACGCTGGAAGACCTGGAACACAACAACCACAATCACATACACCTTGGAAACGGTGGCGATGACGAGGGGAGCGTGCTTGGCCAGAACGCTAACTGTGACGATGGAGGAGTACAGGATGAGCAAGCAGAACCAAATGGTGAGGAGCAGAACCATGTAGAAGGTGTGAAAGAAGATGAGGAGAATCACAACAGTGAACAGAACGGTGTCCATGATGAGGAGGAGGAGGAGGAGGAGGAGGAAGGGGCTAGAGAGAGGGATGGAGATTTGGTGGGAGAAGAAGAGGAGGATGATGTGAATGAAGTAGAAAGGGAGGAGGATGAGCAAGGAGAGGAGATGCCTGCAGAGATGAAGGAAGAGGACGAGGATGAGGAGAAAGGGGAAAATCATAAAGAAGGAGAAGAGGATGGAGAAGAGGAGCAGGCAGTGGACGAGGAGCCTGAGGAAAAGGAAGAAGGAGAATGCGAGGAAAGTGGAGAAAGGGCAGAGGAGAATATGGAAAATGAGGAAGGAGAGGGGGAAGAGAATATGGAAAAGAACGAGGGAGAGACAGAGGAGAATATAGAAAAAGAGGAAGGAGAGGGGGAAGAGAATTTGGAAAAGGATGAGGGAGAGGGGGAGGAGAACGGAGAGATTGAGGTA
>CABFOQ010024355.1:0-12023 GCA_900660455.1 Gephyroberyx darwinii
TTCCCCCACAATACCTGTTTAAATGCATTCATGTAGGCTAGGTGATAGGTGGATTTTACGTATTGAGACATAATAATCACATTTAATCTGATTATGTGCGGTGTATGTTTGCATTATTATATATTCATTCTTTTATATTAACTTTGTATCATTTATATTCATTATATACTTTTTGATCATTCATAAATGGTTTAACTATGCATAAGATCTGTAGGTTAACTCTTAGGAAGGACCCGCAGGTTCCCCAGGATCACTGGTATGGGGGGACTAGAAGGGTAGCAGGGATGAGTGGAGAAGTCAACAAGAAGGTCCACATCTGGAAACGATATTTCTTTAGGCTATGGAATGTGTACATTGACCCTATAAAAGATCCTGGAGGTCCTTTGTTAGACACAGATTCATGCTTTGCCTTGTTGGTGATGTTAGTCTGTCCACACGTGTGTATTAAATTGCTTGAACTAAGATCAACTTGGGCCTATCTTCATTTCACCTTATTTGACCACGAGAGAAGAAATCCCACCTTTCACCCAGTTAACACAGAATACCTAACCTACGCTTGTCGTTGATGTTGATGATCATTGATGATCTCAAAGTGGGGCCCGGGGACACCCAGGGGTTCTGTTCTGAGGGGTTCCCAGCAAATTGAAGAATAGTTTTAATTTCACTCAAGCTTAATTCACTAAATTAGAGAAAGTATAAGAATGGCTACTTTTTTCACTGCCACCACTGTAAGAGGGCTTTTTGATGTAACGCACCCTCTGACGGCCATATTCAAGGTACACAGCTCTTTGGCAACATGTCATCAATGTTAGCTTGTTTAGCAAGCTTGTTAGCTAGCTAACCATCAGGTCAGTTAAATCACCATTTTCTTGAAAACACATCAGTATTGCACACTAAATAATGTATCTAGTAGAAGCTAACGTGTCCTCTAGTAGTTGCATGTTAACATTAACATTAATTACTTAATAGCTAAAATAACCTACTAGCTACTAGCTAGCTAACAAAGTCTTGAGTTAGGCCACGCTGTGGACGACTGTGATTGGTTTTCAGAAATACAAACAGCCCAAGGATTTTTTTTCTATGCCTTTTTCAGGTATCTCTCTTTTTCTAGCCTGCTTGGCTATATTTAGCCATTATTTGTGCACAGCTAATCTGATGAAAATAAATCTGATTATAGGGATCTGTGGACTATTCAGGCTCTGTGATACGAAAAACATTTCAGAAGCAACATGTAAAACACCTCCTTCAGTGTTTCAGCATATTGGTTCTGCCTCAACCTGAAAACAATTAAGCAATGGGTTACAGCAGCCAGACCTTTTCACGACTGAGTTAAGCAACATGTTAGCCATAAATGTGATGTAAAAGTCATTGTTCATTTCTGACTATATATCATCCGCACAAAAGAAGTGTCATCTTAACATTAATACTGAATGGATTGAAGAAAAGAAATTACCACTAAAAGCTCTATCCTCTATTTCTCTCGTACCATACGTTATGTGACAGTGGTCTCTCACTCTGTCTGTCTCTCTCTTCCTTATTTCCCTGACAGTCTCACGGAATGGTGATTTTGACCATATTAAATCTGGTTGCACAAGACCACATTTGAATAATGTGTCTGTCTGTGGTTTCATATGGGCTGATTGATTGAGCCCTGCCTTAATGGGTTCCCTAAGCTGTTGATGATTAAAAACCAAGGCACTGGCCAACACTTTACTGCTAGGATGCATTTATAAACTCAGTATGACCACTTGTGAATGTTTCTATTAAAAAATATTTTGTAATACAATTCAGAAATCAGCCATAGATAGCGATAGTGTCCCAGTCAGTGAATAAGACAACCAATCAGCAAGATAAAGAAAGATTCATTATCAGGAAGGACATTTATGCCTTTCTCCCTTATAGACCCCATTTTCATATAACATACATCAGTTTGATGCTAGTTGCTATGATTTGTATTATGAATTGACGTAATAAAGATTAATGTCTGTTTACCGTCCACTACATAGCATTACCTGGTCATGACAAGTGAGAAAGAATTTAGAAAATGAATAGCGTGATTAAAAATGGTTTTAGAAAATTAAGTAGCGTCTTTAATTGATTTTAAACTGTACTCTATAAGTAGACGTGCTAATAAATGTGCTACTAATGTGGTTTGAGCTGTCCATACCGAAGATGCAGCAGTAATGAATGAATCATGAATTGCCATATCATACAATGCCCTCCAGAAATGTTGGCATTCATAGTAAAGATTAGCCAAAACGATTGCAAAAACACATATAGCCGCGAACGGCTTTAGCGTTGTCCAACTCCATGGGCCAAACACACACAGTTTGCAAGATTGCCAACTTGTCTACAGCAACTGTATAGAGCATATAGATATGATCTGATACACTTTGGAACTCCTTTTCAAAATGTATGTGTATCAAAGTTCTCTGGAATAGCCACGATGCAGGCAGTTGAAATATTCAGTGTGTAAAATGTTGTGGCGATTCAATCAATGTTGCAGGAATAATTTTTAAAAAGAAATGTTATTGCAAGGTTGGCCTGACAGTGGCGCTATGAAGTAACAATTATATCTGGTCTGACACACTTTGAGGCCCATCCCAAATATTTTCTGCTCTAGCTTGTGTTTTTAAAAAATTATGCCTCACTTCCTGTTTTCACATCTTCACTGTCAAGGTTGTTTGTGTGTCACTTTCAAATACTTTGGAATTTCAAACTGCTGTGTAATAGCCATTATCTAGAAATTCCAAAGTGATGGTCTTCTTCACCACCAGTTTCACGACGTGCTCAAACTTCATGGTTTGACGAACCAAAGCAGGTGCACCATCCGTAGCTATTCCGCTCATTTTCTCCCATGGCAGTTTCATGTCATCAATGACTGAAGAGACGGACTGAAATAAATCCTCCCCTCTTATCTGGCCTTTCAGAGTCTGAAGGTCAAGCAGTTCCTCTGTTCATCTCATCATCAATTCCCTTCAAAAAATAAGCAGCTGAGCAGTGTCGGATAGGTCAGTGCTCTCATTGCAGACTAGGGAAAAAAAAGTCAAAATGCATCCCCCTGTCACTCGTCTCTTGATGTCTGACGATATTTCTTCAATTCTGCGAGCCATGGTGTTTTGAGCCAGGCAGACATTGGCAAACTCCTGCCTCTTTTCAGGGCAAATGGCATCCACCATCTTCAGCACACAGTCTTTCACAAACTCGACCTCCACAAAAGGTTTCCCGTGCTTTGCGATTAGCATCACCACTTCATAGCTAGCTCTGGTACCTTTTTCCTTTGAATCCTTTGCCCGCGATAAGAGCCGTTGCTGAGAAGCCAGGCTAGCTTCCAGTTGCTTGACTTTGTCCATCCATTCTCTTCTGGTCAACATCTGGTACGAACTGTGTTTTATTTCATAATGTCTCTTTACGTTTAACTCTTTTATTACAGCGACAGTCTCTTGACAAATGAGACAAACGCAACGGTTCCAGCTTTCCGTGAAAAAGTACTCCACTTTCCACCGCTCTTGAAAGCGGTGGCCCTCGCTGTTGATTCTGCGTTTAGTAGCCATGGCAAATGACTAGCTGGTAGGCTAATGACTGGAATGTGGTAAGGGTTTGTTAATAGAGTGGTGCAGGAATGAGTCCTAAAACCAGGAAATTAGTTCGCTTTTTCGCACTTACGGTTCCCTCATCTTGAAGTGGTTAACACAAGCTTAAGAGGTTTTCACGTTTTGTTCTACGACATAAAATACATCAGTAAATACCCCACTCGTGAATTTTGAAGCTTTTACGTGTCTTAAAAAAGGCGGTTGCTAACAAGTGGCTAAATGAGACTACAGAGGCCTTTACAGAGGGGCTCTTCCAAACTATTCTAACTCCAACTTTCCAACTTGTAGATTTATCAATTTATAGTATTTTTAGTGGTGGTGATGTTGAAGTCATGCAACCGTGGTGTAGTTAGTTTATAGCCTAACGTTAGCTTTTTACTTCTGGCGATCTTATTTTCTGCAATAATCCAAAATCCAATGCAAAAATCCCATTGGCTTTTTGTTGAGGGAACCAGGACGATGCTAACTTCCGAGTTGGCCTACAAAAATACATCATCCCTGCACCACTCTATAAACAGAAGAACTGGGTAGTTAGCATGAGCAGCGATAGCCACCGTGGCTGAACAGACAAAGAAAAGAGCGCCACCTACAGAAACTCAAACTTCACCAACAGAAAATCCAAGGAGAAAGACGTCACAGTACTGGACATACTGTTTGATTGATAGGTGATCTCTGGGAAGAGCAGTGAGAAACACCACAGCGCTGAAGAGCTGAGCACCAAAGAGGGAGACTACATTTTAAAAACATGAATCTCGCAGATTTACCACTTTAATATGTATGAGATCAAAAGCATAAATTAGGTCAAATTTGGATGAAGTTGAGCAGTAACAGGTTAAAGAGTGTTGAAGCTGTGTGTCAATCATATCAGTCAGCCCATACAACTGTTAAAGCTAAAAGTGTTGCATCACCATGAGTCTGGAAGAAAAGAATCATCATTATACAACCAGGATAACTGTGAGAGTCTCTTTTGAAAAGGCACAGCATGAACAAAGTGCTCTCTCTCACTCTCAGAAAAAAAGCTGATGATCACAGAGAATAAATTCGCTTACTCCTTTCTCTGAAGTTGTTCTGTCTTTCTCCTTGTTTGTTTCGTGGTTCAATTAACAACATGATGTAATACATATGCGATGACTAAGGACTAAAGACTAAAGACTAAAGACTCCCAGTTCACTTCAAAGCGCTTTACGTGAAAGCTTGCCAAATTAGCACCGGTGTTTGCCGACCTGCTTATTCTGTTTGTTCTCCCTTGCCATTGTGAAAAGACGAGTTAACGTCTCCCTTCAAAGAGACACATAAATCATATCTTCTGCTATGGGGTCTTTTTTCAGCTATATATTGTATTTTTTTCCCCAACCAATCAATAATATCACTACATCAGCTCCCGGTGTACAACACATGAAAAAGAATAACATTCGGCGTTGGTGATGCACAGAACAACAAAGCATTTCATTTCAAAACCCCATGAATCCTTTGCTGGGAAAACAACCGATACAGTATGAAAAAATAATATTATTTATATTTAATTCTCAATACATCAAAAAATGCAGATGATTGAAACAACAAAAAGCTATTTATGTTTGTTAATATTTTTTAATAGTTGCAGCCCAAACCTAGAAACAAGTCTCTAATCATAACAGAGTAACCCTGGAGCTTCTGATTTCAATAGGGCACTTATGTTTATCCATCACTCTTCTGATCTCCCATTCATTATCAAAGGGGCAGCTCAAGGATTTACCTTCTTGCCAATATTGTCGGGAGAAAAAAAAACTCATTCATATTCTGAAATCAATACGGAGCGGTACCCAAACTGTCATGAGAGAAGCATATAAGAATTCTGCTTTAGACCAGATTTCCCTTGATGGTGTCTAATAACCTTAATGGGGAATAGTCCTAGTGAGCTTTAGTTTGATATGGTGGATAGCTCATTTTGGAATGAAACTCTTTGTGGACTTGATACCAATATCACTCTTCCCCTGAGCTATTGCATTGAACTCACATTAGCCACATTTTTGGGGCTTATAAAGGTCTATGGCGGGAAACTGAAACCGCAAGGCGAAAAACACCCCTACCGTGGCGTATGGGGGAGCAGCAACGGATAATCGCGTGCCGAAAGAGCCTATACCGAAATCAGGAAGTCACTCGCCAGCAGCCGTGATTAAGCCACTGCCAGCTGGAGGTGGGTTTCGTGTGAGTCTGTTGGCTCACACACAATTACTGTAAATCGAATGTGGTCTTGACAGACAGCGGGCGTTTTCTGAGCTAGGAATAGCATCTCATATCCCTCGCATTCCAGTTGACTGTCAGTATTCAAGCCGAAAGAATCAATGACGACCGTTTGACCGATTTGTTTTTGAAAGCTGATATTTTTGGATTGAAACAGCTGATAGCCAATATTTTGTACCTTTAAATTTCACCATTTCCATGACAAGAAATTCCAAAACAGTACAAGTCTTCAGTGTTTCCAACAGAATTGTATTCGTGGCACGGTGGAAAAGCTTCTCAGCTTTTAGACCATGGGACACTAAAATTAAAATTAAAATGAAACTACTACTAATGCAGTTACTATTACTACTGTTACTACTGTTACTATTACAATTATTACTACTACTACCACTACTACTACTACCAATAATAATAATAATAATAATATTATTTGTGTGGAATCTGTTCAATATGTCAACCAGTCTAGTATTGATCAAGTCTACAATAAATGTGCAATCATAATTAATAAAAGACCAATGTTGGCCCCATATATCAACCTAACCCTAACAGGAACATTAAGCAGATGAGGACAGGACCAAGGGACTAGCTGTTGTAGGAGTTTGAGTGGCAAGACATGCGCAGCAGGGGGGTGATTGACTGTCCGCCATGACACCGCTGAAAAGTGAGGAAAGGAGCATCAACACCAATCTTCTGTCTAGCTGCATCAATCTCCCACTTCTCATCTGCCAGTCACGCTGCTTCCTTCCTGTCTTCTCCAGCTTTATCGACCAAAATGTCCTGGACACACAATAACTCTCTTACTTAGGAAAACACTTCACTTTTTTGCTTAAGGAGAAGAACAGTGGCTAATCATTATCAGGCCTTTGAAATGTGTTTCTGCTGGGGAACTGTGTTAGTATGCAGTATTTATCAAGTCGGTGAATAATTTTTATGTTTAACAGTGAATACGTTTATTTCCACAAGTACTACCCACATTTTTGTTTTTTTCATGTTTATTTCATCAATCAATTTTTTGGGACTTCATTTACTGTGAGTTTGAACAGTTTTTCCTCAAGCAAATCTACAAATTTTGGTTCTCCAAATCAAAAAATCAGAGGTAATTACTAGAGGATGCAATCAGCGCCCACATAAATAAACCACCAACCCTGTTAACATAACTTTGAACAGGCTGAGGTTGTTGTATGGGACATGTGCTTGATTCTTATACTTATTTGATAGCAGATGTTTAAATAAGTTTTTGAGTTGGGTTTCTAAATAGAGAACTTTTAATTTTCCCAGGGTCATTTCTCATTTTACATAAGTGAAGTTCTGCACTTTCCCACCATTTCCACCACTGAATACATTTAGTGGAGTTAAAATTTAGGATATTTGCAGAGGAGCAAAACAAACACAAAAAAACCATCGTAAAAGCAGAAAAGAAAACAACTTCTAAACTTCTTCCCACTGAGTTACACAAAATAAATATGAAATACCCTATGACAAACCCTATTTTCTGTATTTGAAAAGTTGCGTCTTTAGGAGTCAAGTAAAATTACATTGACTGTTGCAAGGCATGAGCTTTTACTTTGAAGTCAATTTTCAATTTTACCGGTAACTGGTAAATCAGTAGGCCTTCTTCTCTCAATGCCTGAGCGCTCATAAATGGTGAACTTTTTGCCTGATACAATTTTACACAAATCACTCACTGTTCCCATTCTGAGTTGACGAGTAATGGGGATGACAAAGAGAGCAAAGCATATTCTCAAGATAGCATACAGCTTTAGACAAATGGGTTATTTTTTTAGAGGATGGTGGCTGTGAATAATGCTAGTCAGCAGGTCTGATACAACATGTATTCAATTCCACGCACATGTACAAGGATATTTGAACTCTGATGTGAGATTTAATTTTACATTAAAACACATTTACTGGTAAAAGCCTTTATACCCGTTGGCTATTTGGCTTATTTCCTTTATTATTAGCAAAATGATACCTTTTTGTGAGTGTGTGGCTGTATGTTGGTGAGGGTGGGCGGTGGTGTAAATCTCAAATGAAATAGTCAAAAAACCCTATTATAAATATCTTCTTATCTTATTTTAGTCTGCATGACTGAACTCCAAAGTGCTGCAGCAGCAGCTCAGTGTTGGTGGATCTAAGAGAAGAGACACTTTAGATTACAGTTCAGTAATTAATGCTCGTTATGAAGTATGCTTAACTAACCATGTGTTAACTTGGTTGATTTTACCACTATAGAAAATCACCGAGCAACGCCTTGGTCTGTGAACGCACCGTGCACCAACCTAGAGCTGCTCATGCTGTGGTGTGACTTGTATTGTACTGTCTGGTGGAGAAGACACACTGGGTTTCCCTCTTGCAGGACTCTTAGGCCCAATCCCAATGTCTCCCCTAAGGCCTAAACCCTGAACCCTCACAGATTTAAGTGACGTCACCTGGTAAATGCTTGAGTGCGAGAGGCTGCAAGGGCTGGAAATTGTATAAATAGGAATGGGACAGCACTTTGCGACATATCACATTACCTTGACGACATCAAAACATGTTACGTACAATTATGGGTTTGGGACTAAAAGAGTAAAAATTTCTTGGTGGCAGTTAATTTGATTAGAAGTCAACTAAGTAAAATAGCCGCCTGTTATTTACAAAACAAAATACACAATGCATTCATTGGCCAATCAGAAGTGAGTATTCAACAAGGTTATGTTAGAGTATGTTGCAGTCTGCTACATTATTCTACAATATATTGCAGTTACAATAGTTACAGTTGTGTTACATTCCATTATGGTACATTCCATTCCATTCATGCATTACAATTCCATTCCATTGCATTGTGTGTTGTGCAGAGACGAACCTCTTCTTAGGCAAACAGTGCCGCATTTCACTTTCAGCTCCCTCTCTCCACAAGGAACCAATCCCAGTCACGAGAAAGATAGCGAATTAACAACATTCACGCAATTTATTTACCCCTTGGTGAGTTTCCTGTATTTTGCATGTTTTAGTTTGTTCCATTTACGGGGCCCTTGCGGATTGGGAACCCAGCACAGCTTTGCTAATTGGTCTAGATTGCCAAGCATGCAACGGCATTCCACTAATTACACAGTTACCATCACGCCTGCTGGAGCAGAGCTCGCCTCCTTACTGGAGCTCCCCCGGTGCTTAAGGAGGGACACACATCAACAACGGCAAAACGCAGGCAGTTGGCAGACACAGAGGGGTTCATGGGTAAAGACTTTTGGAAAAGAAAGGTAATCAAATAAATATTAGCATAAAATTGGAGGCTGCAATTTTGCATTGCGGAAAAGCTCGGTCGGAATAACAGATGGATAACATATCAAATGAATTCCCTGTTGCACTTCCCTCAAATGTCTTCGGTGTGCCGCCGAGCAACGAAATGTTCCTCACCTAATTTCCAGGCCGATAGGGTGTCATCTGAGATCCATTTGGTTTGGAACGAGCGCGGCCCTTTTGGAGACAGAGTCTATTTAAACACTCAAGCTTTCAGTGCTTTCAGCCCACATTTCAATACTTCATTTCTGCCTTTCCTATGATATATTCCCGCTACCCGACCCCCGTCTCGTTTCTCTCCCTATGCGCAGCTCCCATTAACTTATAATACAGTCATTTTTCAACTGGGGCTTTCCGGTGCATATAGGGGACTATTATAGCAAGATGCAGGATGGCGGGACCACATGAAGATGATGGAGGTGCAAAAACACAAGGCATGCTAGAAATATGTGCTTGGTATTTGGCTGCAAAAAAAAAAAAAAAATTGTTTTGATTTTGACTTAACAAGGTAATTAAATGAAGAAGATATCGTCATGATTGCTATGAATCCCACATTTCTTTGAGTTTTATGTGTAAGGCATCTGTATGTGAGCAAAATTGCAAACAGAATAAATGAGAGCCAATAAGTGAGATAGAAAAACCTGACATCAAAGTGAAAAACCTCATCCCTGATAAAAAACAAAAAGCAAAAACATAGTTTGCAACTTTTCGTGTTTTGCTACTCTTCCCTTTCTTGATGGAGGTTGATGCGCTACTCACAGATGATGGATCAACTCATTTTTATATAGTAAACAGAACGATAGCTACATAATGTAAGGACCTTATGCATGAACGTGATACCAAACAATGCAGAAGATGTGATTTTCTCAGATATACAGTATTTATGTAAGGTTAGTGGTATAGATACCAATATATACGATTGAATTACGGACCGGGCAAGGTGGGCAAGAGCTCCTGGTGGCCCACTGTGGTCCAGGCCCCGAAAGGTACCGTATTCACATATAGATATGTTTGCAACACTAATTTCAATTGGAAAATGTGCTCAGCCACAATTCCAAATGAAAGGGGCCCCAGACACAATAATCACATAAGCATTTAACCTATAAATTTTCTCTATAATCCTGCACAGAATATATGCATCTCGAACATGATCGATGTATTAACCCATGTGAGTGCATTCCGATGTGAGCACATTCCAGTCACATACGACTGGATGGGAATGGGGGGGGCATTGGACGTGCTTGCCCCAGGGCCCCCAGGTGGGTTAATCCAGCCATGGACCTACAACTGAATAGCGGAATTTTTGAAAATAGTGAGGCACACTGAATCATGCATATTTAGGTAGGCATAAATGCATTCGAGTCATGGGTTCATTCTTACACTTACCTTCAATGACTCTGGAAAATTGATTTGTAATGGTTGTGATGAAAGAAGGGGGGAATCAAATTAGGGGGAAATCATTTTCATAGACGTCAGGGTTCTTGAACCTCAACCGTAACACGTGACCACATGGAAGGGCAGCAAATACTGGAGTTGAATACTCTCACTACAGGTGTATTATACGCCCACTTCTCAATCGGTCAGTTGAAATGAAATGCATTCATATTAGAAACAACAAGAATAATGAGCAGCCAGCAGTTCTAGTACCTTAGAAATCTCTGAGGTTCAGAATCCAGTTCGGTAATATCAACAACTCTGTTTCCAAGCAGAAGAGTAAATTGTGAGTAATGCAGCTCACTGTCCAACCACATCAGTTGACTACTACTATCACGTATGAAGATTATACACATCCAGTATGCCAGATAGTCCTGTACTGTTGCAGGATAAGTTGGGGGTTTTTGCTCATCACCCGTTCAAAGGAGGATCTGCTCCGAATCAATGGTAAAGCTGTGCTAGGAAAGATTTTATGTAAAAATACACCCGTCTGATCAATCTAAATTTCTAACTGAGACACCATAGATTTGCCCTAGTTGCCCAATTTAGTTTCAGGTGTCAAATATGAAACTGTCTCCTAAACAGCAGCGAGGGCTCCGTCCAGAGAAAGCTGGACCCACCAGCGATGGCTGAACCTCTACGCCTCCTACACCCTCACCAGACACTAAGAGTGGGTAGTTTCCTGATATCACGTTACATGATTTCTGGGTAATGAAGTCCAAAAATTACAGCAAAAATATTGCCTGCTACCACCTGCAGCCGCCAAACTGCGAAGTTCCCCAGTGCAACGGTTACTTCTCGCTGCCATTTTAAGCCGCAACTGTACAAAGAATGTTGCCTTGTGCAGTTTTAAAGGGGCAGTAAGTAATTCATCAACCTCTATTGGCGACCGGTAGGAATTGCACCATCGAAATAACTTACCCCCTCCTAAGTCTGCGGTACAGCCCTCCCCTCCTTCCTGTCCACTGTCTACAATTCCCACTTTCCCAGTAGAGAGGAGTAAGCTAGCTAATTACAGCAGAGATCCAACAGAAACGTCTAATGAACAGGAAATATATCACCAAGCTAAATACTGGAACAATAATCATACTGGTTTGTGAGGCTTTTTAGCCATCGTCCTCGCTTGTAGTGCTGTCCTTCATCGTTGAGTAGTTGAAAATGCCAGTAGGTGGGGCGGGGATTGGGAGTACCTTGAAACTCCAATGGCTGGGAGTTGCTGTGGGATGATAGAAACTCTATTGCCCCTTTAAGAGAGATAAGAGTCGAAGTTGAACAGGAGGTGTGAATGATCCAATGTAATTCCTTTGTCCCCCAGCTCCCTGCAAAAGGCATTACATCCCTATTAAGAAAACAGCACACCTGGAAAACATCAAGCCTCCTGCTGAATACAACACTGTTTTTTTTCATATTCACCCTCGGGCATTCAATGAATTATTAAGTCTGGTATGACACCCTGTCCCGCTCGGGCAATCGCCACATCTCCCCCCCTACAGC
>CABFOQ010024356.1:0-18250 GCA_900660455.1 Gephyroberyx darwinii
ATCTTCAACACTGTACCTACTGTACACAAAAAACAAATTGTGTAATTGTGTTCTCTGAATTTCTTCTCTCAATTGGTCAATATAACACACAGATTATGATAGCCAACCATTGATTTAGTCAAAATCATTGAGAAAGACAATTAGCATGTGAGCCATTGCAACATCCAGCTGATTATCATGATAGAGCGGGTTGCATATATAAAAAATACTCAATTTCCACTCTAAATATATCTTATTAACAGCCAAGGTGGTCTGACAGACCGTTTGGATTTTTCTGTTGCAAATATCTCAATATATATAAATATATATAAAATATATATATAAATATCAAATAAAAAGTGAGGCCCCCAGTCCATAACTTGTATTGATTTAGAACCTGCAAACCTTAACACAGAAAATTAAGACAAAAGATTTCTGAGCAGTTATACCTATTACCGCACTTGTAGTCACATTAACTGCATTATGTCCCTATACTGCATACTTACCATATACAGTACGTTTTTCCAAACTTCTGCGCGATATTTGTTTTTCTTCAATAATTCCCTTTGCGTTTCGGATTGAGATCTTACACTATGAACAGAGCAGTAGCCTATTTGAATTGCATAAGAATTATCTGCTGTATTGCCTGATATTTGAGGATCAAGAGGACAAGATGAACAGACCAAACCGAAGACTGAATGTACAACAGGCTTTGGCATTGTTTCACAAACTGGGTGAAGAGGAATCTGATGGTGGAGAAATCTCCGACTTGAGCGATGTGGACTGGATTGAGGAGGAGTGTTCGTCTGATTCAGACAATGAGCCAGAGGGACCCCGGCGTAAAAAATCGAGAACTAACAGCGCTGCCCCCGTTCTGCCAGCTGTGCCATCTGTTGCCATATCCACTCCATTGGTATCAGGTAGGCATAGGTTATTATTATTTTCTAACTTTCCTATGTTAACTCTGGCCTAGGGCTAGTTTGCTGTCAACTGGATCGCGCATCTGTATAGGCCCTATACATTCATGAAAGTGCAGCTGCTTTTAAGTGCAAAGTTGTAAAATCAAAGAGTTTTATACTCTCATCCATATTTTGCAGGCCAGAGCCCATCACATGAGCACAAGGAGAGTGGGAAAGACGGGACCTTCTGGAAGGTCATTCAGCCTAGAGGACACTCCGCAGGCCCAACAGCACATGCCATGCGCAACATAGAGGATCCACTGAGTGCATTTCTCTGTATATTGGACAGCGGTACACTGCAGCACATACGGGATTGCACAGTGAACGAGGCACACAGAGTACAGGACAGCTCGTGGGATGTGTCTGTGGCGGAGCTCAAGGCCTTCATCGCGCTGTTATTTGTTAGAGGGACCTACAGCAAAAACATTGATATGGAGAGATTTTGGTCAGAGGAATGGGGGCTGTTGTTCTTCAACACAACCATGCCCAGGAACAAATACAGGGAGATCATGCGCTACCTGCGCTTTGACAAGAAAGAGAGTAGGCGCATGCGTCTCTCCTCTGACAAGTTTGCGTTGATGTCCGAGGTATGGGAGAGATTCATTAACAATAGCATCGCCTGCTATACGCCCGGGGCCAATATCACCGTGGATGAACAGCTTTTCCCCACAAAAGCACGATGCCGTTTCACGCAATATATGGCAAACGAGCCAGATAAGTTCGGCATCAAATTCTGGCTGGCTGCAGACGCAGACAGCAAATACGTGGTGAACGGCTTCCCAGACCTCGGCAAAGACGAGAACCAACCTGCACACCAGCATCTGGAGGAGAGCATGGTGATGAGGTTGGTGGAGCCATACATTGAAAAAGGGAGAAATGTGACCACACACAATTTCCTCACCTCTCGCAACCTAGCCAAGAACCTCCTGAGCAAGAACACCAGCCTGGTGGGGACTGTCAACAAGGCCAGATGGGAGTTTCCTCCTTCCGTGCAGTATCAGAGAGGGGAGCTGTTTTCAACTAAGGTGCTGAAGCACGAACGAGTCTCTCTGACCATATACCAGGGAAAGCCAAGGGGAAATGTCGCTGTACTTAGCACAGTACACCAGAGTGTGGACATTAGAGGTGATCAGAAGAAGCCCGAGACTGTCAGCTTCTACAACATCACCAAGGTAAGCTGTGTAAATGGTAGTATTGTAGAGACCGATACAAACTCATTGATATTGTAACAAATATTTGGGTTGTGCAATGACTACAGCTTGTGCTAATTTCTACATCAGGTCGGAGTTGACGTGGTGGATCGGATGGCTCGGCTTTACTCTGTCAATGGGGCTACCCGCAGATGGCCCGTGGCAGTGTTCTGCAACATCCTGGACCTGGCTGCCATCAACGCGCACATATTGTACAAGACATGCACAGGGAACAGCATCACCCGACGAGCCTTCATACTACAGCTGGCCAAGCAGCTGAGAGAAGACCACATGCGCGTCAAGGCCAGTCTGATCACACGTGTTCCAAGAGAGCCACATCAGAAACAGCCAGCAAAACGGAGGCAATGCCAGATAAATACCCATTGTAAACAGAACAAGACCCTGGTCACATGTGATGGATGCAAGCGACCGGTTTGTGGGAAGTGCACTGCAAGGGTGAAAAGCTTTTGCCCCAGCTGTGAGTAGTGCGTAAATTAAACATAAGATCGAGTAGGCAGCTGAATGTTCAAAATGTTGAACAATGTTATCCTCTATTTCGTTTCCCCAGACCTGTCAAATTATGCTGTGATTATGTTTGTTTACTACCCCAGTTCTATGCTAAATAATTTTTTTTTTATTGAGTTTGTCTATTTTCTGATGTTTGCTTATAGCGTATTCTGTCATTTTTATTGTCTGCCTGCTATTTTGTGTCACATTGATTCCTGCAGCCAATAAATGTTTTTATTTAATTTATTGTGTCATGTCTTTATTGAAATGCATAGCCCAATAGTTGTCCTAGCTGATAGAATAGTGTAAATTATTCTATTTCAGCATTGTCAATACTACAAACCGTTAAGCTGCAATGTAATCTGTAATGTAATGGTTTAGGAAATATGGCATTGACTTGTGTTGACACTTGTGTTGGCTATAGCGGCTGTTATAATAGCCTATAGGCTACCATATACTCGGACCCTATAGCTTAATTGGTAATTGTGTTGGGTTTTTTTTATCATTTCTGCCCAACTTTATCAAACAAATGCATTGTTACTGGAGGTCCTAGTGTAAGTAGGAAGTTTAGCGACATCCAGCATTTGACTTCCAATAGGCAGGCCTCTAATTTTTGTAATTGGGTGTGATCAGTCTGTTTAAAGGGTATGTAAATTTGAGTGCCAAATATGTCATAGCGTGACATCGATGGAAGATGAACCACTTTCACCTCTAAACCCCAAAACAATTCTGGGCGATTTTTGCTCCTTTTACCTTTTTACTCACTGTGGGCTTATTTTTCACTGCAGTCCTACATCCTTATGGAATCAGCACAAGCATGGCTACAAGATGTATGACACTCAAAAATATGCAGTATAAAACTATATAATTAGATTAAAATAATGTTTATTGGACCAAAAAGTAATATTTATTTTATATTTATCAAACTTTATTTATACATCGGACTTCGGATATATATATACATACATCGGAGATTGAGTTTTGATCAGGCACTGAACTGGCCAGCTATTCAGCACCACTGTGAGCGATCTGAAAGTTAAATTATCTAGGGTGCTCTGCCGACAGCTGTAACATTTGGTGTCCTGGAGCAAGCATTCGCTTTAGTTTTTAGCATCTTTACATTTCCTACAGTAGACATGTGAGAAGTGATTTCCTGTGTAGTGCTTGCATCTCTGTCGGGTTTCCCATGTTGGGAAATGATCAGTGCCATGCTTTCTCACATCAGGAGGCACACTAGAGGTTGGCCTTTTACGGGGGGGGGGTGTTGGTTCTAGAGACTTGATTTTGCCATTTTCTTCTGCTTGAGAAGTGCCAACAGGACCCTGAAACCTTTGCAGGGCCATTGGTTTCTTCCGGGGCTCCAGTTTATTCTGGTCTCTTCTGCAGAGGTTCCATGCATTGATGTGCATTGTGTCCTGTGTTATCGTTGTTGGGCCCTCTACTGCGCTCGTCTGATCGACACTTTCATCTTGCAAGTCTTCCAGATCACTACTATCTGAGCTTCCCTCAGTAAGCATTGCATTAGGAGTCCATTCCTCATCATCTTCCCGTAACTGCTCCATGTCACTTGAATTGTCATCCGTAATGATGCCGATGATGTCTTTAACACTGTACTTTTTTGCCATCTAAAAATACACCCAAAAAACTTGTGTACTCTGAATTTCTTCTCTCAAATGGTCAATCTAACATACAGATTATGATAGCCAAGGCAATGTTTTAGTGAAAATCAATGAAAAAAGACAATTATTAGCAAGTGAGCCATTGCAATAGCCAGCTGATTATCATGACAGACCAGGTTGCATATATAAAAAATACATATAAATATCTCAATTTCCACTCTAAATATATCTTATTAAGATGACATTTCAATCATTAATTAGTTATTTTAAGTTATCAAATCCATGTATTTTGCATTTTGGTAGGCATAATGCATATTGCATAATGAAATGCAATACAATGACGATTGAGGGATTTCAGTTTACATTACCCTGCCTAGCCATAGTCAACCTGTTAATGACTAATACCCACAGAGATGTCAAGTTAAGCCAGGCTCTGAGACATTATGATGTCCTGTGTTCAGTTAAAGAATTCCTCATTTTCCAGTTGGACATCTCTCCCTTATGAAATTGCTGTTTTTATTTTTCACCTTTAGATAGAATAACGCTAAATATTTTTGATCATTTTACGTAATTATTCTAACATTTGAAAATAGCTTTGTAGAATTGCACTCAAGCTGGCATGCAAACTGCTAAAATAACCACTTTAATCTATCTTCTTGTAGGTTGATGACCAATTGAAGCAACGAATTGAGCAAATGCTAGCTCTCAGATTGACCGTAGTGGACATAGCACGGAAACTTCAAGTCAGCCGCAAGACTGTGTACCAGAAGATAAAGTACTACAAAATAGCTTATCATCGGTTTACAAAGATTTCCACTGAAGACCTAAGGAGAGCAGTTGTGGAGATCAAAGCAGTTCATCCATCAGGTGGAGAGGTGTACATTATGAGACACCTGAGATCACAACGCATGTTTGTGCAAAGGATGCGTGTCCGCGAAATTTTGCATGACATTGTCTTGCGGTGACCCCGTGCCTGTCAAAGTGGCAATGTCAATAGGCGAGTCTACTGGCCTCCATGTCCCAACTTTGTATGGCATATGGATGGCTTCCAAAAATTGGTGCAATAGACAGGTTTAGATGGCTCATTGCTTAAATAATTCAGTGGCTTTGTAAATATCAGAATAATAAAAAGCTATACTACCTTAATAAAATCTCTGAATATAACTTGATTGTTTGAGTTGGACATACCAAAATAAATGCCTAAAAATCCAACTGTTAATTTTGTCTTATATTTACATTTATTATTTAAGTTTATTTCACGAAAAGAAATTAGCTTTTGACTAGCAAATTATATTTTTAAGATATCCTTAATATTTTTGGTAAATTTCAATCAAAATATTTGAGAATGGGGTAATTATACTGATCAGTTTCAAGATCTACAATTATTAGTCATTCCAAATGAATATTCTTAATCTATAACAACAATTTAAGAAATTGAGTAAGTTATGCTAAACGTCATGACATGGACGCCATTAACAATCGCGCGCAAAAAGAGCGTCCTCATGGGAAATCTGCTTTTCTATCTGCGCAACATGTGGCAACAAGCAGGGAAACACCGCGGCGAGAAGCACCTGGAAGACTCCTTGCAAATCCTGGTAAGTAGCCAGCTAGCAAAAGTTAATGAAATATTGACCCATTCTTCGTGCATACACAACTTTTTGGTGTGTAATTTTTGGTGTGAGTACTGTCGCAGCCATGCTGTTGTACTTATCTAGTTAACTACTTTCTGCAATGGGTAAGTCCTGATGTTTGAATCGTGACTTTGTCTATTTATTCCAACCACAAACTGCTCAGCTAATGCACGGTTAATGTTAGTACAGTTTTGTAATATTTTTGTAATATTACTTGATGATGGCTAGAGCAAGTAAAGTTTAATTTTTTGTCAAGCATGTTAAATATTTTCAATATCTGTTACACAGCACCAACACCGCTAAGGGAGAGAAGTTGAACGAAGATAAGATAACAAGAGGAGAGGAACAGAACAGAGGAGGTAAATGTCATCCATTTATTATAGTGTTCCAGGAGGATTAAATGTGTAAACATTGAAACAAGAATCCCAGCATATTAGTTTGGTTTATACAAGTTCAGGAAAGCAGTGAATAAGCAAAATGAGTTGCACCTTGATTTTGACCATGTTTGAATGCATTGGCCAGGGATTATTTATTGGAAACATAAACAGTGACTAGTTAGAAATATCTAGGACATAATAATACAAACTGTTACTAATTATATCCCTGAAACATTGGGTCACGGATATTATGCATTTACCTCTGCATTACTGCTGCCGTGCCTGAACGTGGCAACTCCAATAATTTTTATTGACTGTTTTCCAATTTGCTGTGCATGCCTATGGCTATAAGAGGAAGTGCCACCATCAGGCCAAATGTGTATTTGTGAATACAGCAACTCCAATAGTTCTGATTCAGATCTTTTGAATTTGGCTGTGACCCTAGAGCAGGATTGAAATTTTGCATCATTTTAAATTATTTTTTTAGGTCAGATTTTCCATTAACTATAGTTGGGAGTTAGATATAATCATTGACATCAAAGTAAATAAAATTGGGTGTCAATTTTATAGATCTGTATGATAAAACATATTAGTCCAAAAAGTATGTACATGAATGGAAGTAGCATTAAACCAGTCTGTTAGCTCCCTATAGTAACACTATTTATCATCCCTTTTTTAGGTGGCAGCTTATAGGATGGCAGTGTAAGCTCTGCACATTTTTGGCTTCATCAAAAGGGGCACTTCTCAAGTATTATCAAGTGAAGCATGGTATCTTTGGTCATGGATATTCAGTACCATGTCTTCATTTAAACTGTCCTTGCTCCTTTAAGACATGGGGTGGCCTGCACACACACTTGTATAGATCCCACAATTCGCATGAAACTGAAGACTGAAGTTGTGAAATCTTTCAGAAACTTTGTGACTCATTTTATCCTAATACAAAAGACTATTTTAAACATATTAATTGCCACTTGAAAAGACATGAAACCATAGAATGTGCTTTTGATGGATGTGATTTCAAAACTCAGGCTATGTTTATACCTGGCATTAACATGCGTCTTGGGTCATCTGACCACAAGTCAACAGCTCTAAGTATGTCAGTTCACACCTGGCATTATAATGCGTCTCCACATGCGTCTCAGTGATCGGAGCGCACTTCCCCGGTCTATACGCAAATAAACACGTACATCATCACACGTACAGCTACAGTTAGCCTAATAACATATCAATTACCAATCATTCATTTGATCTCGCTCCGAGAGACAGCGCGTTCTCAGTTCTCACTCTAGCACCAACCACGGCGCAGAGAGAGAGCGAGAGAGATCGATCGATCGATCTACGGTCTTTAAATTAAGTTTTACGGTATAGGACATTATTTTATTAGTTTATTTTGTAATGTGTAGGTATGTCGATCTTTTAAAAGAAATGTTTATGTTGAAATAAATAGCTATATACATGTAGTTACAGTATGTCTCGTATTGGTTTGCCCTCTTATGGACATAATGCGCAAAAATAGATATTGGAATGGTTCGAACCTATGTTTTTTAGAAGGAATAATCGAACGTCATTTTTGGCCAATTTTGACAGGCCTACCGCTTACACAGAGGACGTTCAATGTGGCCCAGGACACATTTGCGTTCACACTGCTAAAAGAATGTGGCCATGTGGCGCCCAGACCACCTCCAAAAGTGGTCTGGGCGATCAGATCTCAATGCGTCCTCAATGCGTCTTGGGTGCATTCACACCTGTACTTAGAGGTGTTGACTTGTGATCGAATCGCCAGGTATAAACAGGGCCAAACACATACGCAATCCTTTTAGTGCAGCCTTTGGTCCTGATGGTCCCTTTTCTTCAAAATTTAAGTGGGGAATATATTTTAACTTGAGTGTAATTGAGCCAGCAAAGTATATTTTGGATCCAGAGGAGAATTGCAGCTTTCAGTATGTGCCTGTTCTTCATTTATTGGCAGAAATATGTGTCACTAGAAACTGAATTTGAATCATTTGAATTTGAATTGCTCAACTTGAATAATTGCATTAAAAAACTGAATTTGAATCACATAATTTGAATTTGTATTGTTTAACTTGAATAATTACATTTAAAAACTGAAAAACACTAGATGTTGTATGATCGATTTTTTTTTGTTTTGTTTCATATTGGCTATATATCATAATTGATGAATAACAATAGTCAAGGTTAGTACTAGCATTAAACTAAGAATTCTCTTCACAAACATTATAGCGTCCAGTGACCGCTGGCTTGTAGTTAAACCAATGTTCCGCGGTGTGCATGCACATCTCGGCGTGTATGCAGAACTTGGCATAACACAGGCACCTCAGGACTTTGCGGTTGTTCAGACGGAAAGCCCATTATTAATAAGCCCATCTCGTTAATTTAGAAAAATAGGGTAAACATTTTTTTTCTCAGGTGAATGCATTATGCATCCGTATCAATCCCTACAAGTTGCCATATTTTTACACATAAGTGCTGATTGGCCAAAAAGGAGTGAATCTTCTGTGTATCTGCACTCTATTGCTCTTCCTCAATGACCAGATGTGTGTCTCAGTAAACTGAAATTGAATTGCAAGAATTTAATTTGAATTTTGAGAACTGAATGTGGAAGTATATAGAGAGTTGAAGTTTCAGTGAGGATCAAATACAGTTTCAGAGCAAATTAATTCAATTAATAATATTAATATCACATTAATAGTAATAATATTACAGTAATAAGAATATAATATTACAGTAATAATATTACATTCAGTTTCAAGTTTATTGGAATTCAGTTCTAAACTAATAAATTCAATTTCAAATTATGCTATATATAAATACATATCAATGTAATTATTAAAGTTAAAACAAATTATGTCATTCAAATTCAGTTTTTTCATGCAATTATTCAAGTTGAGCAATTCAAATATAAATGATTCAATTTTGTTTCTAGTGATAAATATTTCTGCCCATATTCAACCCTTACAGCAATTGTTGAATAATGAAGACATTGTAAACAATGTATTGACTAAACAATCAAACATTTCACAGTTGGCATCCTTCCATGATGGTAAATATTTCAAACTAAATTAATTTCATGGTAATGAAGAGTTCACTATTTTACTTATACTCTATGTATACAATTTTGAAATCTGCTATCCTCTTGGAACTTTGCAGTCACAGCGGTGCACTGGGTACTTGCCGATGTACCATCTGAACCTGAGATCACAGCTAACATCAATTTATTTGGCTCTCCTTTGTAAAGCAAATGATGTTAAAAAATGTATCTCACAACATTGGAGAAGGAAGGAATTTTTTTGCCTCAGGTTGGTACAAATATCAGAGGTACTGTTTATCAGAGGTACACTGTTTGTGTTTCAGCAGACAATCTTGGTGCCCATTCTTCAAGTGGACTTTTGTGAAAGCTTGTAGAAAGCTTTTGTGGACATTATATCTGTAGTTTTGTATTGGGGACCATTCTGACTATCAGCAAAAGGAAATGTGTTCAGGAGCTTTTCCACCAAGAACAAAAGAGAACTATGATTTACATGTTCAGTCTGTAAAGGGAAGTCCTGCTCTGGTACACTGTTGTGGTGTGACGAAAGGTGGTCCCATAACTGGGAAATTAAGTTATTTCCATTTTGTAACAGGGTACCCACCAGATGTTCTACACAATCTTTTGGCATAATTCCGTTGGAATTGGCACTATGTCTTAATGTGTTCATCCGCAAGCAGTATTTCACCTTGACAGAACTTAACAAGTCCATAACTCAATTTCCATACAGATGGTCTCATAAAACTGATCACCCCCAACCTATCCCAACAAATTTTGTCTCTCGCAAAAGTATTTGTGGGAACGCAACTGAGAACTGGACATGATTAAGATTATTATCATTCATTATTGGTGCGAAGATACCACTGAATGATCCAGCATGCCAAGTTCTCATGAATTTAAAAGATATTACTGAGCTTGTAGTATCCCCTCTTTATACTGAGGAAAGTATTTGCTACCTAAACACACTGATATCAGAACATCGCCACAGGCTGTTGGAAGTTTTCCCAGAGCAAAAATTAATTCCAAAGCACCATTTTTGGAGCATTATCCTGATCTGATAAGAGGGTTTGGTCCTTTGGTTAGCCTCTGGACTATGCGCTTTGAGGGAAAACAGTTTTCTTTACGCAAGTTTTTAGATACACGAACAGCTTCAGAAATGTATTGATGTCACTTGCCTCAAAGCACCAAATGATGATGGCATACTATTGACAAGCAAATGCTTTAAAACCTGCAATATGTGTCACTAAAATATCATCTCTTCCATTAAAAATACTTGATATGGAAATACAGCAGTCTTCTAAGAAAGTTTATCCAACACAAACCTCTGTGAAGTTGACCAATGTAGTGATTCATCATGGAACTAAATATGCTGCTGGGATGGTTTTGCCTTATGGGTCAACTGGTGGTCTACCTGATTTTGTTGAGATTTCACAGATTGTTATTGTAGACAGCAATCTCATTTTCATTGTGGAATTACTTGGTATGATGAACATTTTAGGGCATTTATGTTGGACCACTCTGGGAAAATGGCCCTGCTACAGCATAGTGAACTTGGTGACATATATCCCTTGACAGTGTTAGGTGAAAAGACTTGGACTCTTAAATGTCCAACACATGCCTTCATTCAGGTTGTTGATTTTTCTTTTTTTGTCCAGATGGATGTGGTTGCCTTGAAAGTTATTATAAAACACCGGAGTGAGAAGCTTGCACTGTCCTCAGGAATACCCAGCACTGTGGAGCAGTTACATGAGACTGTGAAGGAGACATTTGGACTCATTGAGGATTTTACCCTGCATTTCTTGGATGAGGACTTTGGTGATTACTTCACACTCCATTCTACCAACCAGATTAAACACAAGGGGACAATCAAAGTTGTGATGATTCCGTCAATAGTGCTTACATTGACTACTCAGACTAAAAACGAGTCAGATGTCAGCAATTTGAATGACAGTTCATGCTCTGCTACTGATTCAAGGGCAGATTACCAGATGGATGGCACATCATTGTCTTCACAAGACACTGTTATACTATCCCCTCGTGGAAGCCCTCATAGGACATTATGGCCAGATGAAATTATCATTCCACTTTTCTCTGTGGCAACAGAGGCAGTACTGAGGAATGCCAATGAAGAATTTGTCAAATATGGTACTGTGCTGAACAATACTCGGGGCAAGTCTGAAATCATGGAAAAACTAGCAGACTACATGTACAGCTACACAGCCTACCCCACAGGCCTTCAGATCGGTGAGGTGGCAAAGGCTTTAGTCAAAAAGCACCCATGTCTGACAGAACCAGGCAGTCGTAATGGCTGGATTGGATGGATGTATAGTCTTAAGTACAAGATGGGAAATTACAGATCGAAGCTCCGAAGTCTTGGATTTCCTGAGGTTACCTGCAACTCACTTAAGAACAAGCGCCCTGATGACAGGGCATCTGCAAAGAATATAAAGAAAGCACGGAAAGGAGAAGTGGTGTTTCTCCCACACTATCCCGCAGGAGACAGTAAGGAACAACAAGAGCTGGACCGACACCAGCTAATCGCCGAATCAAAGAAGAAAGACAGCACAGCCATCAAGGACTTAATGTGCAGAACTTTTGCACATAGAAGACATGATGTCATCAGCCTACAGATGAGCATCAAAGACATCAAGGACAGATGGCCTGCCTTGTTTGATGTCTCGCAAGTGAGTAAATGGAATTTTTGTTGTGGTCAACACAGACATTACAGACAGAAAACCTGCACGTCACAGTTTTACATCCTATTCAAAGCTATATGGAACAGTCTTACATCCTATTCATCTCTATATGGACTTAAGTTTTTGCTGGATTGAAATGACAATAGATTGAGTCACCAGTTCTTTTTTCTCATTTCTCCTCATCTCTCTCTCTTTCAGGTCAGCGCAGAGTTTCAGAGGATCACCACACTGAATCTTGAGCCAAAATTCATGTCAATGTTGGACTTCTATTCCCCAAAACTGCTGTCCCTGTTCCAAGCGAAGAAGGGTGCTGCAGGAGAGCGACATCGGGCACAAATGAGTATTCTACTTCAGGTATTAGTTTTATCCCCCATCTATTCAGTTACTTCTATAACTGCCTTAATCATAATTCCACCTATCTCATTCACATTTCTCTCCTTTGTGTAACTTATAGTGGTGGAAAGTAACTAAGTACATTTACTCAAGTTCTGTACTTAAGTACAATATTGAGGTACTTGTACTTTACTAGAGTGTTTCCATTTTCTGCTACTTTATACTTCTACTCCACTACATTTTGGAAGCCAATATTGTACTTTTTACTCCACTTAATTTATTTGACAACTTCAGTTACTAGTTACTTTGCAGATCCAGATTATTAACACAAAATATAAATCAACTAGTAAATTATGATGTATTATTATGGATTAAGCTACCCAGCAGTACATAAAGTAGTTAGAATTAGCTCCACCTTTGCCAGCTGCAACTTTAGTGATGCTTACACATTAATGCATCACTAATTATAATCCAGTGATAATATATATTATTCTGAAATGGGCCATTCTGCATAATGAGTACCTTGAGTAAAATGGATGAAATTCATTTTTTTCTCATCAATCTACACACAATACTCCACAATGACAAAGCAAAAACAGGTTTTTGGAGTGTTTTGTTAATTTATTAAAAATAAAAGACTGAAAGGACCGGGACCGGGGTTGAGAAACAATGGTATAGACCACTGAGCCACCAGGATGCCCGAAACCCAGAAACTATCCTGCTTGCCTCCTGGCCTCAGAGGCAGCAGCAACAGTAGGACATGGACTAAATAGTAGGGATGCACCAATCAATCTGTCACTGTTCATGATCAGCTGATTGACATTATACATAGAGAGCAGGCCTAACCGTTCTTCAAGTGGCCTTTCTTTTTTTAATACCAGAGATTGTTGGATTCATTCACAGTTCACATATAGCCTCTGCCGCCTCAATGAAAACCAAATCAAAACTGAGTTTTGGGTACAAAATGGGTAATCAGACCCCCCAAAAATCTGGTTGGTGCACCCCTACTAAATAGAGGAGAACCTGAAGAAAATGTGCCCATTCATTCAAAAGTCATCCATCCAAATATCTGCACGAGCTGATGTTTTCCTGACTGTCTAGCATTTCCACTTCTCTACATGTGCCACTCAACACAAGACCGACTTCTCAATCATTCCCCATAGAGGGACAGGAAAGCCAGCTCTGATCCAACACGGCATGTCACCCGGCATGTCACCCCCCCCCCAACCTCTAGCAGAGCTGGGTTGAGGTTAAGGCGGCCGTATACTAACAATTAAGTAGTATGTACTAGTCACAGTGCATCAAAAGGCAAACCGTAACCTAGGGAAACCGGAAACAGTGGCAACTAAAAACTCAAGAGAGCAACAATGGATGCGGTAAAAGAACGACAAAGGCCACTGAGGGAAACTGAGGGTTTAGAAGCCGTTTTACGATATCGTGCTGGGGGGATAAAAGGAAAAGAAGAATAAGGAGATGTTTTGTCAGTCCTCTGTATCAAACCGGAAGACAAGGCAGAGAATTTGCTCTTTTCATACAATGGTTGAAGAGTTTGGACGAAGAGGTACTTCAGGATGTGCGCCAGGCAGTTTGACGACCTACTTGAACGAGTCGCGCCATATAACACACCAAAATGCATCCATTCTCCGCAGAGGAAAGGTTGGCACTGACTCTCTACACTGGCATGTGGAGGTACAATGCGATTTGGCTCTTGGGAAGGAGAGGTCATCCTTTGGTTGCGGCTCATGGCGAGGTCCAGCGGTGTTACCCTCCTGTTAAGTGAGAAAAGAGAAGTTATGTAACAAATGAGTACATGTAAAAAAAAAAATTTAAAAAAAAGTATGTTTAACAAATGATTATCCTACACTAACTAAACACACACTACAAGTTAAGAGCAATTGGTCAAATATTGACATAAAGTTATGAATAGATAGCTGACCTATGACTGCATAGCTGAAGGTATCCTTATACAAGATTCAAGAGTTTTTTACTGTCATATGTAAGTATACAGAGCCTAAGAAAGACACCTTAGCAGACAAACAATAGATTTCATGGAAAAAAACAAAAGCAGGGACCATTCATAAACTATGACAACAGATGTGTTCAGGGATTAGAAGAAATGAAGAAATTAAATTGGCCTGAACAAATAAGACAAACAAAAGAACTGGTCCATGTTTTGTACAACTGGGGGGGAAAAAAGACAATGTTTAACGTACCTCTTCTGAATTGTTTGTCTCCATTTAGTGGCACTGAACATCATCTAGGAGAGCTCAAGTACAATTGGCCATCCATACTCTTGCCATTCATTCACTTCTGGACTTACACAATTTTGTTGCGTAGATTTGCCCACTTGCTGGACATTTTTCTCCAGGAATTTGATGGCAGGGGCTGCTGTGAGAAAAATTTGACTAGTTCCACAACCAAGCCTGTGCACACTGCGGAGTCTGGAGTCCATATGGCAGTTGTTTTTTGTCTTTTTTTGTAAGAACACTTAACACCTAACACTTTTTTTCTCAGTGGATAAATCAGAGTGCATTTTCCTGTTCCATTCTGATGAAAAACTAAATAGTTGGTAACTTACAAAAGGGATTTATACAATTTCTTTTGATAAAGTATTTACAAAATACTATGTATTTTGTACATTGTATGTCTACTATGTATGTATATGTATATAAAAATCTGTTCTTTCAATATTTTTTCATTTTTTCATATTTTTTCATTGACCCAGCTGGTTAGAAAAGTTATAGAAGCAAAACATAATCTATAAAAACTGACCGATCCAGCCAAAATCACAAGTTTCACCTGTAGTGCCTCACCTTAATCTATGTCCAATGCTTCAACACTTGGTCGTAATCACATTCTCACAGGAAGGCACAAAGGGGTGGTCAATGGCTTCATTTCCTGGGATAAAAAGCTATTAGTTAATTTTTACTCAGCAACATGGCAATGCCGAGATCAGCCACCGTAGCGTGTTAACTTTATAGATTTTTGGGGGGGAAATGAAAACAAAAATAACTGCACTTCCTAGAGTTCACTTGTCAATCAAACAGTGTGTCCAGTACTGTGACGTCTTTCTCCTTGGCTTTTCTGTTTATGAAGTTTGAGTTTCTGTGGGTGGCGCTCTTTTCTTTGTCTGTTCAGGCATGGCGGCCAGTTCTTCTGGGTAGTTAAACAAACTGGAAATGTAAAACAGCGCACTTCCTGTGCACCAGAGGATTTTACCCAGGAAAGACCTACCAAATGTAAGAGCTTTCATGAACTGGCTTTAGGTTGAATCACTATTGTGTTTTATCGATCAGTGACAGAGTTGCAAAACGGACATTTAATTGTACGAAAATATCATGGGTTATTACTTAATATTGAATGTGATATTTGGTTTGCATTACATGCTGTAAAACTGTTGATAGAGTGAAAGTTTTCCTCTCCACTTCTGGGTGAGGATTCCTCTACATAATATGGGATCTCACTGACTCACCACTGCTGGGTAACATAAAACTGGGGAAAACACTGAAATGTTTGATGCAAGATTCATTTTGTTTCAGAAATACAATTAAGGTCATTTTTAAAAAAGGTACAATAGCCCACAGTAAAGTAGTTTCATGGCTGAGGAGCGGCCAGACCAGACCTGTTGTGTCCTGTTCAGTTTCCACTCTATTACAACTCCTCATTCAGGATGGAAGGAGGCCCAATTTTGTTCCCATAGCTCTTAGCTTTAATTCCCAAGTTCTTCAGATTCTGTCATTTTCTCTAAAATGTTTCCAGATGTCTCTGCACAGAAGCAGATTGCTAGCGACTGTAGTGTTTTCCCGTCCATGTCTTCGCTGTATTCTTACTGCAACTCATATTTTCAATATGGCATTCTGCTCTGGAACTACTCCTATGGCATCACCCCCATTTTACTGTACATTACACACACCCCTTGCAAAAGTTAGCTTCCAATCAAGTTTTTTTTTATGTTGTTTAAATATATTTAACCGGAAACAAAATGAGACCTATGGCAGTGGATGCCACTGAAGGCCATTTTTCCGGCAACAAAATAGCTACTATTTGGTCCTGATCAGAGTGTGGTTACCTGCACTCTCATCACCAATAGACCAGTCATACTTTATAGGTGCAATAAGTAAGATGGCACAAAATGACTATCTGACATTAAAGGGTCAATAAGTAAGGTTTTGACTGAGCATAATATATGATGATATGTTAACGATTACTTGGCCAGGAGCTGAGATTTCTGGCTTTCAAAACCTGTACTCTGTTGTGGAAGAAAAACTCCCCAGCTATTGGGAGTTTCAAACACTCCCAATGCCCCCTCCCCTGGGCAAGTTTAAATTGCTGTACTGATCAGGAAAGCTGTCAAACTTAACTATAAGCCAATTTGCATCCGTTATGCCCTCCATCTGGCATTGACAGTTCACTTCTTATGCTGTGTTTTGAATTCCACAGCCTATGATCATGGATTAAAACCAGTTCATATATTGGACACAAGGCAGAGCCCATGCTGCCACAATAAGAGACTGCTCATGCTACCAGTGACAGTAGGTGAGTTAGCACCTCAGTCATCAAGCACACACTGACATGTAATAACTACTTTTGGATAGAACTTATGATTTATTTACACATGGATAGTCCAGCTATATCAATTTTTTAAACACAGTGCTATATTGGAATTTTACTGTTTATTTATTTATGCTTGCTGTGTACTTTTACATGAGGTTAGTAGAAAGCCTGGGTAAAATGCATTATTTCAATCAGCGGTCGCCCAATCGCTGTGTTAAATCGGCCCCAGAAAACCTGCCCGCTGCATCCCTCATTTTTACTTCTTCTGTGGTGCTCATCAAAATGGTAGCGTACATCCAGTCTAGCTGAGGATCAAGTGTGAACCGGGAGATGTTAAACCTGCACAATTTGAACTGCCTTTTTACCGTGATGGAACCAGTCTGATGCAGACAGTCCCTATTATCGGTTGGCCTTCAAGCGCATCGGCATCAAAGTGACTGAAACTGGAACCAGAAGACCTGTCAAAAGTCCATATCAACATCTTCTCTGATGTTGTTGTTGGAATCGTCTTAACCTCACAGACTGAAACATCCCTTTCATTGTAATTTAATAATATTTAATAATTGGCCTACTGCTAATTATAGTTATATAATATAGTTATTATAGACGATATTTTGGACCAGTACTGTCCTCGTATGAAAAATGAGATCTGACATGATTGATAAGATGCCGTTTGATTGATACATACATATTTACTGTGGAATCAATCAATACTACACACATCTATGGGAATCCCTTAACCTGAATGGATTCTAACAATACATTTTCATCAGATTCCAAGTATGCATGAATATGTTTCAATGGAAAGTTAGTGTCCCATAGTGTTTTGCTTCAGAGACAAAAATAAAATTGTGAGGGAAACACTGAATACTTTTTAATAATAATAATTATTTTTTTTGGCCGAATTTTGGTCAGATTTTACAATCTTGATTATCAGTGGCTATCACTGGCTTCAAGTCCAAATATTGGTATCAGTCTCAATAAATCCATATCGGTTGCTTATTCCAGCTAGGCCTGAGCAAATGTGCAGAGACTGCCGTTCCTGATTGAAAGCAATATTTGAAAATTATTTTGAAATGTTATTGTGAGGGCTAATATTTAGAATTCAGTGTATTATACATATTATAATATATCCATATTACTGACCAATAAATGTTTTTCTAACAAATATCTGAAGCTTATAAGAATGCACTTAATTTTTTCCCCTTAAAAAGTGCGGTTCCCTGAACAAAATGCTTCAATTTTCTTTTCCTCCTTCTTCTCATACAGTGAAACCAACTAGACATGCCAGACAGCAGCTCAAGGAAGGTAAAGAGACACAGGGGGGGGAAAAGAAACGCACAAGTTGAGAGGAAATGA